>JAKVQX010000299.1:0-21640 GCA_030463015.1 Geotrichum citri-aurantii
AGAAAATCAGTTTATTGTCCTTACATCAAAAAAGTTACACATACAAAAAACATAAGATAGATAGAAAATCAGTTTATTGTCCTTACATCAAAAAAGTTACACACACAAAAAAAAACATAATAACAAAAGATATACAAAGAAGACATCAATTCAAAAACATTTGTCTCTAAGAGACTCTCAAAGTAGCGCTCTCAACGCGCACAAGTAGTATCAGCATTCGATGGCGCCGGATTCCCCATGAATTGCTCCATGTGTCAAGGAAAACCTGAGATACATAAAACCCGGTAGGTCGATACCAGAAATTGACAATTGTAAATACCATAAGTAATTTTTTTTTTTGGAGAGTATGTGTGCTCCGGGGTTACACTGATCACAAACGAGATTTGTTTTTGTTTTTGTGAAACACGGAAATGCATCTCCTTCCTTTGAAATAAGGTTAGTGCAAACGCGCGGGTTCTCCCGATGGCCCCGGAGCCATCAAGACCAGAGTGTTTTAAAAACTTACGACCGTTGGGTTTTATTTAGTTTTATTTTTCCTTAGTATTTTCATGCGTGTTTCTCGTTTCTTTTTTGTATTTTAGGAATTATTCTTCTTTCTTTATAACCGACTATCCTTTGAGAACACTCCTTGATTTCAAACAATAATCAATCAATTTTTTTTTACTCTATATAGATCAAATACATCACTTTATTGAGTGTGCCGCACGTCTGTACCAACTATTTAATTGAATATTAAATTACATGTTTCTTGAATGCTTTAGTTTTTTTTTTTTTGGAATTTTTTTTTTAATTTTATCATTTATCTTTTTATCGTGATTTGTGTTGTTGCTGTTTTTACCCACTTAACCAATGACAAGCTGGTCATCACTGAGCTCGTATTCGGGGATTTCGAGGTTGAGGGGAGCAGGACCCTTTCTGATTCTACCGGAGATATCGTAGTGAGAACCGTGGCAAGGGCAGAACCAACCGTTGTAGTCACCAGCCTCACCGATGGGAACACAACCCAAATGGGTGCAGATTCCCAACATGATGAGCCAAGAGGGGTCCTTAACACGCTGCTCATCAGTCTCGGGGTCTCGTAAAGCAGAGAGGGGAGTGGCGCGGGCCTCAGCAATCTCATGGGCGGTTCTGTGACGGATGAAAACGGGCTTACCACGCCACTTGACGATAATGTTCTTGCCCTCAGGAACAGCAGCAAGGTTGACCTCAACCTTGGCCAAAGCCAAAACATCGGCAGAAGCAGACATACTGGAAAGAAAGTCCTGGACGGTGGCCTTAGCAGCAGCAGCAGAGACCATACCCATGGTACCAACAACAAAGTAAGCAGCAGCACGGTTGCCGTCGGTGTTACGGTTAGACTTCAGGTAAGGAGAGAAATCAGGGATTTTGTATGTGGAGCCACCAATGGGGTTAGAGTGGTTGAGACGCTTTTGCTGGACTAGAGAAGGGATGTGTTAGTAGATAAGGGGGTGGAAGAAAGATGAAGGCATAGTTGGTGATGATGGTTTGGCATGTCGAGTTTTAGAGTTATTCCAATAGGTTGAACGAGATTGGTCGAATGGGAAATTTCAAGGGAAAAATAAAAAAAAATCAGAGCAGAAAAAAAAAAAAAAGAGAACCAGAATAAATACGTAGCAGCCACTAAACTAATCACAGACTCAACGCAATGGAGCTGTGGTAGTAATCTGCAAATTGTTGGCAAGCGTCGCTGAGTATGGTGTAGAGGCTCGAGATGCTGAGTAGCGCTCAGCCTATAGGAACAACTCACTCAACATGGACTGATTGGAGGAGTGTATGCACAAAAAAAAAAAACCAAAAACTAGCAAAATAAAAAAAAATTAACTACTCACCAGAAGCGACAGCGGGACGGAAGAGAGTCTTCGTCGACTGGAGACCGGATCTAACAAATGAAGTAGCGAGACTCATGTTGTATGGTATGTGATAATGAGATGGAGTTGATGGTGATTAAAATGGAGAGAGAGAAAAGAAAAAAAAAGGAAAGAAAAGAAAAAAAAAAAATAAAAATAAAAAAAATAAAAAAAAAAAAAGCCTGAAAAGTTTTGTGCTTACGGGAACCACCGACAAACGTTGGTCGACTGCGCTCACAAACCAGAAAATGCGAAAAAAAATTAAAAATTAAAAAAACAAGAAAAAGACACATGGTGATTGGTCAGACGTAATACCCTTGCCCAAATAAGTTAAATTAAACACTTAACACTTAATTACTTTTGATTAACTATATTTTATGCACCATGTCACAAGTGCTAATAAATTACTACCGAAAATGCTACTGACTTTTATGTGTACCATTTTTTTTTTCCTGGACGAGGATTCATTTACAGCTTCATGACAACATCCTCGTCCGCATCCACCTCCGCTACCTTAGTAGACTCTTCCTCCGCATCATCCTGTGCATCTTCCAGGGTCTCGTGCTCCTTGGATTTCGCCCCATTGGTCTTGCTAAACTCACCCATCATCCGCTGGCCCTTTGAAAGTTTGTGCTTTTTCACAATTCCCTTGGCCATCAGCGTCGATAGCTTTTCGGTCTTCGGTACCAGCGCTAAAACAATTAAACTGATTGTTAGTAAATGCTTTTTTTTTTTTTTTTTTCGTTTTTTCCCCCCTACGACTATGCTTGGGGTTGTAGTTGTGAGTTGCGTCCTGCGCGTCGCGTCGGTTAGTACTTACTGCTCAAAAACTGGAGCTCGCTCACATTCGACACGGCGTCCGCGAAATCGTTGTAAGACATTTTCTTGCGCTTTTCAAACTTGGCTCGTAGTAACGCCTGCTCGGTAAAATGTTTAATGAATAGCTCGGTCGCGCTTGCTATCGCGTACACCGCGCTGGTTGAGCACGCCGTGATTTCGTCGTCCTGCTTGATGATGCGTTTCACACGTGCAATCGGCAGCAACAGTGAGTTTCCTGGTGACTTATCTGCCTTTTCTGTTGCATTGTCTACCACAGCTTCGGTGGTTGTCTTGTCAGTGCTATCGCCTTTGCTATCGTTTTCGGTTGTCGACACGTCGGTCTTGGCAGTGGTTGGTTCCTCGACATCAGCCATGATGCTATCGCCCTGTTCAGGCACAAGCTGTTTATCTTCGGCCATTAGTTTATCGTTTGCTAGTACTGTTGTGAAAAGGCCTTTACTTTAGAGTTGCGGAATCAAAGAAATGTCGGTCGATTATGTCTTGATATGCAGTTTTTTTTTGGCAGAAGAAAGAAGTCCTGACTGAGGTTTTGGAAGTTGTGAACCCTTTTTTTTTCATGTTGTTTTCTTTTTCATTTTTTCCTTCAGTTTTCAACGTCCCAATTAGCAACTTCAGTGCCTTTTCTTCTTCTTGGACACCTCATCACACACAAAAAAGATTGTTCGTTCATGTCAGCACAAAAATGTCTTATCGACCAGCAGATGACGACAATGCCAGGTAAGAATCATAGAAAATAGTGCGGCTCCGTTTTATTACTGTTTTATTCTAACCTGTAACTTTTTTTTTTCTTGCACTATTAAAGTATCAGTGGGCAGTCGCTGGCCACGATAGAAGGTTATAATAGAGACACCCCTCAGCGGGTTCCCAGGTCGAGAAACGACATTGACCTCAAAGACATTGATGAGATCAAACGCTACGAAGACTTTTCAACAATTGGTGCGTGCTACACGGACACTTCCTTTTTTCATGTTTCTTTGTGACCGTTACTAATTATTTAATCTTTTTTTTTTTTTTTCTTCCAGACTGGGTGGAGGACACTGCGCGGGAAAACCTCAAGCGCCGGCTTAAAATTAATAAACTGCGCGAGCGCCACGGCTTCTCATGGTCATCTCGGCGGCGCTACTATCGGCTGAGGATGATGCTGAGTGAATCATTCTCAGCAGCACAGGCGTGGATTGTATTGACTATCATCGGGCTTGTGCTCGGTTCGATTGCAGGATCGATAAACATTATTACTGAGTGGCTCGCAGACATCAAGAGTGGTCACTGCACTGTCGGGTTTTACCTCAACCGCGAGTTTTGCTGCGCCGGGCAGATGGATCACCACTGCGCAGAGTGGCAAGCCTGGGGCAGCTGGGGTATTTTCAACTTCTTCGTCTACTTGTTTTTCTCGATTTTCTTTGCTTTCACTGCGGCCTACCTCGTCAAGTTTTTTGCCCCCTATGCTGCCGGCTCCGGCATTTCCGAGATTAAGTGTATCATTGCGGGATTCATTATGAAGGACTTTCTCGGCTTCCGCACACTTGCGATTAAAAGTCTGACGCTACCGCTTACCATTGCGTCCGGTCTCAGTGTTGGAAAGGAGGGTCCAAGTGTCCATTATGCGGTTTGTGTAGGTAACACTATCGGCAAAATGTTCTCCAAGTACCGGTCAAACAACTCAAAGATGCGCGAGATCTTGTCGGCCTGCACAGCTGCAGGTGTCGCAGTTGCTTTTGGCAGTCCCATGGGCGGCGTGCTCTTTTCGATCGAGGAAGTCTCATCGACGTTCCAGCTTAAGACTATGTGGCGCAGTTACTTTTGTGCGCTTGTCTCGACGGCTGTGCTCGCGTCGATCAATCCGTTTCGGTCTGGCCAAATTGTCCTTTTTTCTGTAAACTACGACTACGACTGGCACTTTTTCGAACTCATCTTTTTTATTGTGCTCGGCCTGTTTGGCGGTGCGTTCGGCATCTTCCTTATCAAGTGGAACCTACGTGCGCAGGGCTTCCGGAAAAAATACTTGGGCAGTTTTGCAATTCAGGAGGCTGTGACGCTGGCGACACTGACAGCGATAATATGTTACTTTAATATCTTTCTAAAACTAGACATGACTGAGTCAATGCAGACTCTTTTTAAAGAATGTGACGGGCATTGGGGCCACGTTGTGTGCGACAGCTCGCGCCGGCCGTTTGTGGTCTTTTCGCTCATTTTTGCCATCATCATCCGCACATTTCTCGTCATTATTTCTTACGGTTGCAAGGTCCCTGCCGGTATTTTCGTGCCCTCGATGGCCATTGGTGCCATTTTTGGCCGCATTGTGGGCATTCTCGTACAAGCACTGCAGGAAAGCTATCCAAACTCGTCGTTTTTCTCGTCGTGCCCACCTGAAGGTACGTGCATCACGCCCGGCACGTACGCGTTCTTGGGTTCAGCTGCAGCGCTCAGCGGTGTCCTTCACATTACCGTGACCGTTGTTGTTATCATGTATGAACTGACTGGTGCACTAAACTACATTATTCCCACCATGATTGTCGTTGGCGTCACCAAGGCTGTGGGCGACCGTTGGGGAAAGGGCGGTATTACAGATCAAGCAATTTGGTTCAACGGCTTCCCGTTCATTGACACTAAGGAAGAGCACCACTTTAATGCGCCAGTACGCAAGGCCATGGCTAGAAATCTCGTCACGCTTACAGCTCAGGGCATGGAGCTGCAGCAAGTAGAGGAGATTTTGCGCACGACCGACCACCAAAGCTACCCTATTGTTGACAATTTTACAGACAAGCGTTTATTGGGCTACATAGGTAGATCTGAGCTCAAGTACGCTATCCAGAGCAAACGCGACAGGCGCAATATGCCACTATCGCCCACGGCCAAGTGCTACTTTGCCAGCCTTTCAGCAAACTCATCTATACAACGCCGCCACACCCAAAGCGCATCGACATCATCCACAGCTATCAATAATCACGAGGACGAAGACTCGGAATTAACATCCATCGACTTTGAAAAGTTTGTCAACAACTCGCCCATCACGGTGCGACCTATGATGCCTCTAGAAACTGTCATGGACGTGTTCTCTCAACTCGGTCCTAAGGTCGTGCTTGTCGACGACAAGGGCAAGCTGTGTGGACTGATGACTCGGAAAGACATTCTGAGGTATCAATTTAAGGTCGAGCACATTGCGTCGTTTCCAAGCTACAAGACCGCCGCCGAGGAGATGGACAAGAAAATCTGGGACCTTATGCAGAACGTTGTGTCGTACGGTCTCGGTCTACTCAAACGATTGACCCGGAGAAGATAAACCGACTACTAATAAATATCTATGTATACATACACATCTGTAACAAAAACAGCAATTTAAACCCTTTAATCTAAAAAAAAAAAAAAAAGTTAGTTCACAATAACAACACAACCTGAAAAGTATTCGACGCTCTGAGAATTCGAAAGAGGTTGCGTGGAAATTTTTAAAAGCTGCTGAATTACGTTTGACGGAGGAGTGCTGCATTACATCTGGTTGATTACGCTCACGAAAGTAAAAAAATTATTTGAATTTTTTTTTAGATTAAATCGACAAGTCGAAGTATGAAAAAAATATTAAAAAGAGACAATACTGCCGAATCATTACAATTTTTTTTTTTCTTTTTTGATTTCTCTTTGAAATAAAAACACTCAGCGGACTTCGGGTGTAGAGAGCAAAAGCGAAGTAGTTAAATAGTGACTCTCTCGTTGCTTAAGGACGATAGTCTTCTCTCTCACGGTAGCTGTCAGAAGGAGGGAGAGGAGCGGGATAACGATCGCGGTCATCTCTGTATCTCTCGTCACGGTGGTCGCGGATAGGAAGTCTCTCTTCGCGAGAGTATCGTCTGTCATAGGGTTCACGGTATTCCCGGCTGAATCGCTCTCTATCTTCATATCTGGGACCATTGTAGCGGTCACCGCGTTCGATTCTTTCGCGGCCACGGTCGCGGTAGTAGCGGTCACGGTAATCGTCGCGTTCTTCGAAGCGAGGGCGACGGTAGGGGTCATCGTATCTGGGACGTTCGTCGTAGCGACGGCCGCCGCCGTAGTATCTTCTATCACGATATCTGTCATCGAAACGAGGACGGCCACGGCGAGCCTTGGAAGGTCCAAAGTACTTACCAGGAGTGGGAGTACGAGGTCTCTTGCGCTTAGCCTTCTCAATAGAAAGAGTTCTTCCCGCAAGGAGGAATCCGTTAAGAGAAGAGATGGCGCCATCAGCACCAGCAACATCTAACATGTTAACAAAGCCAAAACCTCTTGATTCCTTGGTGTGAGGATCAACCATGATTTGGCACTTGTCGACAACACCGTATTTAGAGAAGACCTCAGCCAATTCGGGCTCGGTGACAGCCTTTGAAAGACCGGTGACAAAGAGGTTGGTGCCCTCGTTCTTCGCATCCTCCTCAGTCTCCATGCTAAAAAAGAAAAGTTAGAAATAACCTAAAATTAAGAAATGAAAAAAATAGCGAAATTAAAAAAGAATGGTACTTACGGTTCAAGATCATCTCTGGAATCAAGGGGCTTTTCTGAGTCCCGTCTCGGAGACAAAGACTGGCGGTCGTAAGAGCGGTCTCTTCTGTCGGGGCTCAGAGAACGTTCACGTTCACGTTCGCGATCCACTATAGCACATGGTGTTAGTTGACGAGAATTCTATTGTTTGCTGCCAGAAGCTACGGTTGCCCCAGCTACAAGAAAAGAGAAACGGAAAAAAATAAAAATAAAAAAACCTAAAACAAATACTGATTTTGAAGTCGAGCCGAGTCCAAGAACTGAAAGATGAGTGCTGACGCGAGACGATAAAAGCTGACGGAGCTAGGAAAAAGGGGAGGAGGTAAACGTCGGGGGCGGGGGCAATTTCGGGAGTCGAAACACGGAATTCTTTCGTTCGTGGTATTTCTGGCACGCGCACGCAAAGGCGCGCGGTGACAACGAAATCACGTATGTGTTCATGGCTGAGTTGTTAATATAAGTGTTGGTGGTGGTTACTGACCCTCGCGGTATTCATCGACACGGTCGTTTTCTTCGTAGTCTGTCATTGTTGACGGAGCAATAAATAAATAAGATGTTTAAGAAAAAGATTGTTGTAAAAGGAAGAAAGAAGGGAGAGAGAGGTTAGAAAATTGGGAAGTTTTTTTGACCCTTTTTTGCGTGCAGATTTTTTGGGAATTTTTTTTTTTTTTCATTTTAATTTTTTTTTGTTCCCTTGTCGTGGTGGTGGTTGCTAATTGAAACTTTTGCCACAGTATTCAGGCCGGGTAATCTATACAACTCACGAACACGTTCCGACCCACACAGTGACAACGCTCTTGTTACCGTTGATAGATTAACAACTCGGTTTCTACAAAACCCGCATACGCTACGCTCAAATCAAATGACATCTACACAGAATTTGCCGGAAATTCCTGACGTCACACATCTAATTGACCAGCGGTGTTTCCACTCGCTGCCGGTCTACAATCCTCCTCAGCCGTTCTCGCTGAGCCCGCCCGACGACATTGCTGGCGACCTCGAAGAGCTGTATCGTCAGCGGTTCTACAAACATGCTGCTGATTTGGCACGGCGGCAGATTGTCGAAACACCGGTGGAGCAATTGCGTGCGGGTGACCTCGGCTTGATTCGGCGCGTGTTCGACCTGTGGACCGTGCGCCAGGCGGCGCTGATTATGATGCGTCTGGGTACGCTAGCAAAGGAAGAGGCCAAGTACCTTGACGACCTGTTCAGCGTGCGGTATCGCATTGCAAGTACAGGGCAGAGCGTGGTGCCGTGGAAGCTCAAGCTGCTGTCGGTACGCGTGCAGGCCGGCGGAGACTCGCAAATGGGTATTACCCGGTATTACTCGCTGGCACGCGAGGCGCGGTCTGAGCTTAGTGCGATTCGGCGACAACTACGGACAGAGCAACTTAACGATACTGAGAAGGCGACGCTTGAAGTTGAGGCGCGATTGTGGGCAGACCGATTGCGTAATGTGGGTCTTTATACAAGTACAATGCTGGTGGGCACGAAGGATGTTAAGTCCGCCCTTGTACTACTTGAGTCTATGCACGAGGACTGCAACAAGCTGCGCACCGCTGACCCAGATAACGTGCCGTTTATGGGCAAAGTCGCGTTTGCACTGGGGCTTTTGTATCTTCAAATTGGTGACACCATTTCTGCGCGGCAGTGGTTCAAGAACATTGAACAAGACGACGTGCTTCGTGACCTCGGTATCAGTGTCTGTTCAATTGCGGACTCAGATTGGGACACCGCCGAGTCAATTCTCAAAAAGATTGATATCACGGACACTGTCTCTAGCGTTCCGATAGCCGTCAAGAACAATCTGGCGGTAATGGAGATCTATCAGGGTCATCTAAACAGCGTAAGGTCTATCATACTCGTTATCTAACATCGTTCTAACACACTTCCTTTTCTTTTTTAGGCCCTCACCATTCTTGAAGAGCTGACTGAAAACGGTATAATCACTCCTACTCTCTTGCGGAACCTGTCTATCCTGTACGACCTGCGTCAGGACATTGGCAAGAAGGCCAAAACTAAACTGCTCTACAAGCTGAAAGAACAGGGCATTCAAGCCCTGGAAACCTACGAATTCTTATGACCTCCATGTAAAATTGAAGAAGAAAAAAAAGTGATAATATTAATTAGATTTCAAAAGCTCATATTAAATACAATAATGACATGTTGAAGAAGAAAAAAAAAAAAAAAAAAAAAAACCTGGCAAAACAAAAAACATAAGAAAATAAAAGAAAGAAAAATAAAAAGATTAAATGCCAATGGTCTTTAAGAAGTTGCTTGGAGCGAGGCCAACAGCGCCATCTCTAAGCACTTCTGACTCCCACCAGCCGTCTTCCAGCATCTTGACCACCAGCAGCACGTCACCAGCTCGAAAGCCTACCTCCTCGGAGATTGACGGGCGGTAGTCGAACAGTGCCTTGCAGTATTTGACCACTGGTCTGCCGTCGCGCGTGTGGGCCGGGAAATTATTTCGCAGGTTGTTCAGCGTCTGTGCCTGTCGCGACTCAAAGCTGCCGTTGTCACCGTGGTAATAGTTGCCGCGCGCAGAGCCAACGCGAGCACTATAAGATGAGTTACTACCGTTGACGTCGACAGATGCACGGTATCGGTGCTGTCTAGACGACTCAGGGCGTTGGTAATGAATACTTGGGGAGTGTGCGCGATCTCTCATATCCCGGCTGGGCTTACGGTGTAGTAATCCCTCATCAGTATCGCTGGCACCAAAGTTTGACCGCGACGGAGCACCTCGAAGCGTCGGGCTAGGCGCGCTGAAGTCAATGTCGTTCAGACTGGTTTTGTATGCATGGTGACCTCTTCTAGGGAAAGTTCGCACATCGTAATTAGACGTGCGCGATCGCTGATGTGAAGGGCTATTTTGATAAGAGTCGCCGCTGCCGACCTCCCGGCGGTAACTGCCCATGCTAGTTGAGGGCCGGCCAAAATCGTTGTCGGCGGCCATGCTGTATCTCCCCCGGGAAGAATGACGATCTAGGGAACTAAGTACTCTTTGGCGATCGTCGTCGATAAGCATGCTGCTGATGGGTCTCATCGGTGGATGTGGATCGGCCATGCTGCTTCTGGGTCTATATTCACCATTGGTGTTACGCGAGCCACTTCTGTTAATATCATAGGGGTTGTCATTTCTGAATCGGTAATGGCTGGCCATGCTACTTCTGGAGTCCGCACGCTCAGTGTGGCTACTTCTGAGAGGGGGGTAGTCACCAAACGTACTGTTAGATCTGGGGCGCACCGGCTCGCCGTACGTGTTAGAGCGTAATCGTGAAGGCTCTGTCATTGTTCCTCTATCAGATTCAAAAGGGCCCGTGCGAGATTTTGGTGTGTCGTAAATGCTGCTTCTGGACTTGGCGCGCTCAGTCTCTGGTTCGACAAAGCTAGCTTTAGAGCGAGCTCGCTCCAGCTCATTTGAGCTCTTTCTAGGGTGTCCAAATTCAGAATCACGAACACTGGCTCGGGAGCGTGCACGCTCATGCTCGGGAATGCTTTCTTTTGAGCCTCTTCGAGTAGACTCGTTGCTGTTGCGCTGTCTAGATGAGGTAGTGACGGCACTGCTTCTGGTGCGAGTTCTTTCAAGCTCTGCTGTCGAGACAGTCTTGTACTGGTAGTCTTTAATTTCGAGTTCAAAAAGCTCTTTGCTTTGCGTGCTATGTTTGCGACTGTTGGTTGAGTCTCTGAGAGTTGAAGAATTGAAGGATGACTCAGAAGTTCTCAAAGATGAAGAGTTGGAATCAGAATACTGATTGGACCGTTGAATGCTAGGGCTGCCAGCGCTGGTGATTGATAAGCCAGAAGTCTTGATAGGCGATAGGATCTCCTCGTGCTCTCCAGCAGACTTGACAGTGCTGACCTTGAGCTTTTCCAAAGCTGACAGAACAGGATCGTCTTTGCCAAAAGCCTTAAGAGAAAGCTTAGATCGGTTACCCATGGATTCATCCTTGTTTGTCGGTACACCCAGATCAAACATGCCTTCGGGACTGCTTGACGCAATTGCATTGGCAATCTTGGAGTCGCGCGACTGGCTAAAAGGCGACTTGTAAGAGGTAGGGGATTTTTCCAGGTTTTCACGATTGTTAGTCGCAAACGGTGATTTTAGCACAGGAGGTTTGAAAAAGCCATTGTTCATGAAAGAGTCTCTGTTGGAATTACTCAAAACCTTGCTATCCTTCTTTGGCTTACCACGTCGAAACGGCGAAGTCCAAGAACGCTTCTCCTTGGATGGCACGACCTGTTTGTCAAACTTGGGAATTTGTTGGTTTGGTGGCGAAGAAAATAGTGATTTTTGTGGGCTGGAATTGGTGCTATTGCCAATATCTGATTCGTAAGACATGGAACTTTTGGAGCTGAGGGAAGCCTCACGAGACATGACTTGCTGGGGATCGGGAGAAGTTTCAGGCGTGGGGTTTTCGAGTTCTTGTGGAGGGAAAAGACTGGGGATGGCCGCCGGTACTTTGATGTCGGCGCTGCGAGTTGAGCTTATGCTAAGCTTAAGAGGGTCTACAGAAACAGTAGTATTATGTAGAACAAGTTGCTGTGTGGCGGGCTCAAGTCCAGACTCGACACCGCTAGGATCTTCCAGGATGGTAGCTACTTGACCAGAAGCAGCAGTGAATGCCTTGGAAGCCGACTGAGGCTTGCGTCCCAGCGACTGGTTCAACGAGTACTGGCTCTGCGACTTGGTGAGATTAGTGGCGTGCTCGCTGGACGAGACCCGAACAAATTGCGCGATAGTGTAGTTCATAGATGGTTCAACAATTTCGTCAGCGAGGTAGTTGATGAAGGTTGGTGCGTTCATGATTTCTGTACCAGTGCTGTTTTCAGTGACAAATTTTTCCATATCTTTTTCCGAGTCGCACTGCTCCAAGGCAACGCGGATGGTTTCGCAGCCCTCATCATCAGAAAAGCAGGCAGTAGAGACTACATTAGTGTAGCCCCAAAGACTAGACTTGAGGTAGTTGATACGCTCTTCCTCAATATCCTGAAGCTCGTCACAGCTTTCCTTCCACTGGGTAGTCCAACGCTCCTTGGCCTCGGCCAGGACTCTTATGGCGTCTTGGTAAGCTCGCTTGGAGTTGTCAACAGCGACGTAGGAGCGCTCAAGATGCAGATTGTTACGTTCTAGCTCTTTGCCCTCAAGAAAATCTTGCTGTTCGTAATAAGTTTTTAGTTGGTGACAGTCGTATTCATAGCGGGCACGGGCGTTATCGACAGCAGCCTCGTGAATCTGCTTGGCCTTGGTAAGGCGGGCCATATTTGTTTCTACAGCATTACGCCGCCTGCGGATGTCGTCACCAAAGGCCGCCAGCGGGTCCTCAAGCTCTGTTTTGTACTGACTGGCAGCGGTAGAATGTGTTTTAGCGAGGCTTTCTGTTCGGGTCTTGATAGTGTCTAGGGCAGATTTGAGGGTGCCGAGCTCTGCAGAGGAATGAAGGGTTCTGCGGGAGAGCGCAGTAAGTTTGCGGGCATACTCGTCCTCGATGGCAGCACGCTCCCTGTAGAAAGATTTGACATTGTTTATGGTTTGGGCAGTATTGTTGACACGGTCGATAAGGACGTCTACGCCGGACTCGGCCTTGCCCCAGAAGTTGTTTGCGAAAGCAAACGGGTCGGGATGGGTGGAGGTATCCATGGCGAGAGAGCGTGGAGAGCGATGTGGTGGTTATGATACGATGAGGAATGGAGAGGGAGAAGAAAGAAGAAAGATTTATTTAATAAACAGAAGAAATAGAAGAAAAAAAAAGAAAAAAGTTATAATGTTCTAAAATTGAAAAAAAAAAAAATTAAAAAAGTAAAATGCGCTTTTGTTTTTTTTGTTTGTTGTTTTGATTTATTTACTTTTTTTTAAAGAACCTGCCGCCCATGGAAGAAGATCAAAGGAGGTCGCTTTTTTTAGGACTTTGTAGGAAAAGAAAAAGAAAAAAAAAAAGGTTTTTTTTTTGTTGTTGTTTTGTGGTTTTATGGGTTTAATTTAGGGTTTGTTTGTGGTTTGTTTATGGTTTCATATAGTTTTTGTTGTTTTTTTTTGGTTTAGTTTTGTTTACATTTTGCTACTTTTGGAAGGTTCGGTGGTTCTTTATTCGCGTTTTTTCTAAGCACCGCGTTGAAAAAGACAAGCAAATGAATACATCAGGAAAGGAAAAAAAATTTTTAACAATAAAAAAACCTCAGTGGAATTATTAAAAAATTAAGCAATTGATATAAATTAAAAAAAAAAAAAAAGGTCATGATCTACTGAATGACAATTTTTGACAGCATCATTAAGTTACATGAATAAAAGATATTTTCAAACAAATATCATCGTCTGCTGACTTGAAGGTCATAGCCACGCGGTCTTTGGTACGCTTTTTTTTTTTTTTTTTGGTTTGTCTATTGCAAAAGCGTCATAACGCAGGTATTACTTTAAGTTTTAATTTTTTAATTTTAATTTTAGTTTTTTCTTGTGTTTAATTGTTGGCTCATTTGTTAATTTTTTAATTTATTTAATTTTTTAATTAGTTTACTTTTAATTTGTTTACTTTTAATGTGTTTACTTTTAATGTGTTTACTTTTATTTTGTTTACTTTTATTTTGTTTACTTTTATTTTGTTTACTTTTAATTTGTTTACTTTTAAATTTGTTTGTTTATTTACTTTTAATTTGCTATTTTGTTTATTTGTTTACTTTATATTTGTTGTTGTTATTATGATTATTGTTAATGTATTTTTATTTTTTTCATACATACATTTCATAAATCAACTAATTATTTTTTTTTTTCAAATCTCACAGGAGGTGTTTTATCCTGTTGATTCAGGAACTGGGGAACTTTAAGACCTTTATGGACAAACATCGCTAATTTCTGTCATCACGACAAAAAAAAAAAAAAAAATTATTTTTCTGCACCTCCCTTCTTCTAGATATAATCGTGACTGACCTACAGGGCATCTCTTCGACTCCTTCACTTAATCGAAGATCTGCTAGCGGGTAATGCAATTCATCTCTCAGACATGTCGTCCACTTCGAACCTTCTGTCTGGCTGGGCTATGTGTTTATAAAAAAAAAAAAAAAGGTTTATTATAGTACGTATTTGAAACTAATTATTTTTAGTGCCTTTGTGTAGGGCGGTTTATGTTACTTCAATGCGAGTCTGAATCCAAATTAAATATTATTATTTGGACTTTGATTCTGTAATCGCTTGTATAATTTTTATATTCTTTTGTGTCTGTGTGCCATATTGTTGTTGTTGTTTTTTTGATCGTAGCTATTGTACTAGTTTTACTGGTTTTGCTGAAATTGTCTTGCATTTGTTTTTTTTTGTTTGTTTTTTTTTCATCGGGAAATTTTACTTGCATCCACTCAATTGTGTTTTTTTTTTTTTTGGGGGGGATTTACTGGTATTCTTTTTGTACTCGCACGTACTCAATCACACCTGCAAGTTATTCGCTGGATTTAATCATCCACCCTCGTAGCGATTTGGTATTATGAAAGAAGGAGGGGGGGGTAACCGCCTACACTAAGCACACTACATGTACTCATATGCTCTCGTAGTCACAACGCCTGAGGTCCGTCTGGGAACCGGCAGCTCCGCAGCAATAGATTCAGCAGGTCCAACGCGTCTCCATCAAAAGCAAATTTGAAAAGCCTCTACAAAAAAAAAAATTTCCCCTTGTCTGGCACACACACTCTCCAAGCTACATTTAGAGTGGCGATCCTTACCAACTCAATCTATTCTATTATTGCTGTGTCTGTCAAGTACCTATGACATTGTTTTTTTTTTTTTTTTTAATTTATTTATTGATTTATTAATACATGTATACTCTTTATCTTTCGTGTGCTTCGGTGACGCCGCTACTGCTGTGAAGCCTTTATCTTCTTGACATGGAATAATCGTGCACAAGCAATTCTAAGCAGCTCCAACAGTCCCGTCTGTAGTCATTTTACGGAATACAGCTTAAGCAGCTAACTGACAGTTTATTTTTAAAAATGCCGATCACTTTGTCTTTGTGAGGCGCGAGAAATAGGATTTTACAGACATTACCATATTTGTCGGCAGCAAGAAGCCTGCTCTTCAGTTGGCAGTTGACAACAACTTCATGCAACAGCCACTTGTGCTGGTGTTACTAAATATCACCGCTAGTTAAATTTGTACGCTCTAGCAGGCTGGTTTTGTTATTGGAGTTTTAAACTAGACTTTCAGGTCATCTAGTCTAGCCATCTGGCTAGCTGTTCTTGGTCATAGACACAGATGATTTCACTTTGTTGTTGTCGTTGTCTTCGCGCGCAAAGCAGTTAGCAGATAAAACTTTGAACTCAAAACCTCACACTTTTCAACAACAACACAAATAAAACTTTTTTTTTTTTTTGCAAAAAAGTTTTTATTAGTCATTTTTGACTAATCAATGCTAGATCCGAAACCTTCACGCGCTACCCTCGTTAATCTTTCTAAAACAGATTGAATCCTTTGCGTCCCTTTCTTTTTAACTCCATCCTATTTTCAACCTCACAACAACAACAACCAGGGAACAAGCGTAATCAGAATTTATGATGGGACAAGGTTCTTCACGAATTTTAGACTCCATTGTCGAGGGCACCAACTGTAAGTCACTCGATCTTCATTCATTAATTCGTTATTTTTTTTGTTTTTTGTTGTCCCCCCTTCAGTACCATCGCACCTTCATTAAGGAGAAGGACTTTTTTTTTTTTTGGATCAGTATAGCTAACAGTTAAATTTCAGTCGACAGAGAAGAGGTTGACCGTCTGCGCAAGCGGTTCATGAAACTAGACAAAGACAATTCCGGCACAATTGATCGCTATGAATTTCTGAGCATTCCTGCGATTGCTAGCAACCCGCTGGCGCTTCGTCTGATTGAAATTTTTGACGAGGACGGTGGTGGCGACGTCGACTTTCAAGAGTTTATCAGCGGGCTAAGTGCGTTTTCAAGCCGTGGTCAAAAAGATGAGAAGCTTTGGTTTGCGTTTCGCGTGTACGATATTGATCGCGACAACTATATCAGCAACGGCGAGCTCTTCCTGGTACTTAAGATGATGGTTGGCAATAATCTCAAAGACACTCAGTTACAGCAGATCGTGGACATGACTATAATGGAAGCTGACTTGGATGGCGACGGCAAAATCTCGTTTGAAGAGTTTAAGAAACTTGTCAACAACACAGATATTTCCCAGAGAATGACTCTAGATCTGTTTTAGTACTCACAACTGTTTGATCACGTGCATGGCCATTTTAAGTGTGAAGTGTTCTTTCCGATACGATATTTTATTTTGTTCTTGTTTTTTTTTTGTCCTCTTTTACTGATTTTTGTTTGGTTGTTTTTTTTTCATTTATACATATTTTACCCTTCAGACTAAAGTGTTAAAAAATAGTATAATGATGCTACGTATTTTGCTTTTTTCAGGAGTCCGGAGGGTTCTACTGCAAAAAAAAAAAAAAAAAACCCCCAACGGGATAATCAAGTGTACTTGTCGATGTAGCGTGTAACCTAACCCCACTTTCTCATAGTAAAAAAAAAAAAAAAAAAAATTTGGGAGAAAAGAAAAACGAGACAAAAAAAATCTGATTATCTTTGAACTTTCACGCCAAAGCTACAACAACTTATTTAACAGCAGCAAGAGCAATAGAAAACAATGGCGGTGAAAACAAATAGACAGATTCTGTCACGCGGAAGTGATATTTATGCACGCAAGAAGTTTAAGACTCACGGTGTTGACGAAGTTTCGTTTGACCGTGGCGCAAGAGCGTACGTTCTTCTCTCAGCAACACAAGCGAAAACATCTATTGCTAACACAATCCCTCTTTTAAATTTTTTTTTTTTTTTTTTGTTGTAGCGAGTACTTGACTGGCTTTCATAAGAGAAAGGTTGCTAGAAAAGAAAAAGCGGCCGAGTACGCCAAGAAAAAGGCTCATGAAGAGCATCTAGCTGAACGGAAACGGGTAAGTTTAACAGAATTTTTTTTTTTTCATTAAACTACGTGCAAAGAGCAAGATCTAACAGTTTTTTTTTTTTTTTTTTGATGGAAATCGGTAGATTCGTGATGAGCGGAAACAGACTCTTGCGGCTGACTTGGATAGATTTAACAAAGCAATGAAGGATGTGGGTGAATCCGACTCTGAATGGGAAGAAGGCGTGACGACTAAGGCATCTAAAAACAACAAGCGACGCAAAGTTAAGGTCGGTGGCGCGGCTAACAGCAGCGATGATGAAATAGAGGAGGAGGAAGAAGTGGATCAAGATAGTGAAGAAGAAGAAGAAAATAGCAGCAGCACTTTACTATCAAAGCTGAGCGAAAAGCAAGTCTTTGAGGCTGAAGACGACGATGAAGAGGAAGCCACGGTCACGATTGAAGAAATGGACGAAGGCAATTCAGAGTTTACTTTTGCCGAAAAAACCGTTGAACTGATTAAGGCTCCGCTGAAGAAAAAGACGGGTTCAACGTCGCTTGAGGAAAGTATACTCAGGAGTCAGAACAGCGAAGAGGAGGAGGGATTTGGTGTTAAAACCGAGGACTTCATTGACTTTACCAAGAACAAGGCTGGCGAGACCAAGCAAAAGAAGAAAAAGTTCAGATATCTTACCAAGACCGAACGCAAGCAGAAGGTCTCCAAGGAAAGAGGCAGATCGAAGGAGAAGAGAACCCGCGGAAAGAAATAAAATTGGATTTTTTTATCAAAGTGCTCTAAACATTTTTTTGTGTGCGTACAGGTTTTTTTTATATCATTTGTATTTTTTTTGTTTGTTTGTTTGTTTATTTGTTTTTGTAATTCCCATCATATTCCTTAAATTGTATTACCATTTGTTTAATGTTTTTTTTTTGTGTCCTTATTAGCTGCTGCGCGCAAAGGTGTCCATCTCGACTGTGGGGAGATTACCTGTAGAGCGAGTTGTGATCCATTCCTTCTCGATTCTCAAGCACATCCACACACCGCGGCGGACAATCTCAAGCAGCTCAAGTGTAAACAAGCCGCTCTCAGTGTCACCAATGAACCGGAAGTTAGTCGTGACTTTGAGCGCCCACAGCAGGCGAAATGAAATGTCTAGCAAAATGACAATGTAGTAAATGAAACGCGGACGGAAATACAGCACACTCCTCAAGCCGCCGTACTTGTAGGCCAGCGGCGAGGAGTTGAAAACCTCCATGTTCCAGTCACACTTGAGATCCCATACTATACTATAGCATGAATTGATTATGGCTGCTGTGAGCCACAACTTGTACGCCATAGCTTCCGTGAAGCCGTCACCACCTTCGACACCCTTATACATTTTCTGGAGCACACCAAAAAACACCACTGGCAGAGACGACAGATATTTGAGGCAATTGGCAATGTGCAAAGACGAGCCTGTGCGCTGAAAATCAATTATGCACTGACGAAAGCGAATCACATAAGGCAGCGATAGAATGAGCGTCGTAACATACGGCCCACTACAGCTGCTACGGTCAGGCTTGCCCACGCACGATGTGCCGCCCAAAAACATGCACACAACAACACCCAGATCAAGCAGCACGCGTGTATACGACGTAATCACATCCGACACCAGCACATCCGCAAAACGACCCTCTTCGTCAAGGCCGCCAATCGAGACCCTTTTCAAAATAGCCAAAAGCTGGCGACGTCCTGCTGAGTGGAACCCGCGGCCAGGGATGAAAAATGCGGCCAGAAAGAGGAAAAGTGTGGACACGGGCAGTAAATCGATCGTGCGCACGCGCGTGCTTACGCCTTGCACAATGTCAATGTCGTTGTTGCTGTACTGCTTGAGCAAGATGAGCGCAAAAAGCACCCAGCTACCAAACACAAAAAGCGTAAGCACAGATGCAAGGTGGAAGATGTCACGGTGTAACGACCGCGCCGACCCAGCCGCGCCGTGTTTGGGAAATGAGTGTCGGATCAGGAAGCTTACATCAATGTGTACTGCATTTAAAATCCTTACAGTGAGTCCCCATACCCAAATGCCGACCAGGATTGTCGCGCATATCCGGTAAGGAAGAGGATAGTGTATGTCAAAGGCAGAGACTATGCTGGTTGCGATGGTCTCTAATGCAGGCTTTGGGTCCTCTGCGGCAGCGGCCGCGGCTAGGGGTAAAGCAGCCATGTTATGAAATCAAACCCACAAAAGAGATTGTTGTTGTTGTTTGTTGTTGTTGTTTTATGTTTGGAATAAATTTAAACCCAGATTTTGTGTATATTAATTAGATTTCATCAAGGCTCAATTAAAGTCCAAGAATATGCGATGATCTAGTAGATAGCCGGCTGGCAAGTAGTCAGCAGTCGTTTTGTTAGGACAGCAAAAGTCGGAAAAAAAAGGGAAAAAAAAAAAAGAAGAAGGCTGTAAATTTTT
The DNA here is from genome assembly GCA_030463015.1 of Geotrichum citri-aurantii. Classification (NCBI taxonomy): domain Eukaryota; kingdom Fungi; phylum Ascomycota; class Dipodascomycetes; order Dipodascales; family Dipodascaceae; genus Geotrichum; species Geotrichum citri-aurantii. The sequence continues at coordinate 19,559 of JAKVQX010000299.1, forward strand.
GAAAAAAAAAAAAAAAAGGAAATTTCCCGAGTTATGAAATCGCCCGCGTGTCCAATAGAACGAAAAAGTTCAGTTCGGACTGTAATAGACCTAAATTCTTTTTGCGGTTATCTGGCATACCCTGATCTGAGATTGCCTGGTACTAAACTACACGAGCAGGGCGATCTAGGAGACCTGCAAGACTTTTTTCGTAATGATATGAAGAAAATTGCCAAGACAAGCGAAATATCACTCGATAGCTGTACATGAAAAAGAGAAATATGAAGAGTCAAATTCCCACGGACTACGAGGTTGCATATCAGGTAGAGATGTACCTGGCATAAACATCCAAGCGGATCAGATCCGCAAGCACTTGTGCCAAACGGGAATGTACATACCCCTAGTCTACGGGTCCAGAGACATCAAGAGGCTGTTATGTGCACATTTGCGCGCTTGTAGATATTGCATATAGAAATACTATTACTATGTCGTTACACTCATCTCTTGTCGAAACGGCGGCCAGACGCGGTCTTTCGCTCCTTCTCAGCATTCTCCGGCTTGGCTCTGTTCAGCACCTTCAAAAACTCAGTCACACGGAATCTCATACGCGAATGCATGTAGGCCTTAGAACACTTAATATGGTAGTGGAAGTAGTCTCTAAAGATTTGGATATGGCTGATGCAGTTTTCTCGTCGCTGCGCCGTCAAGTGACGCGGGAAGAGCACAAAAGTGACGTAGCCAATATCGTCCGAAATCTTAAGGTTGGGCATGTTGCGAATCTCCAACGGGGGCTCTTTCTGCGAGTAGAGAACCTGGGGCGCATTCTGAATGGCGCGTCTTCTAGCGTCGACAAACTCCTGCAAGAAAATCTTACCAAAGACTCTGTCGGTCTCATCCTTAAAAACTGTCGAGAAAATGACAGTAACACGGTCATACGAGGGCTTGATGAAGATGGATTCCTCGGCTCTGTAGTGAATAGCCATGACCTCGGTCAAGCTGGCTTCGGGCGCATACAGTTCAACGTTGTTCTGCGCCGCCTCTGCGGACAGCTCGTCAAACTGCATAAAAGCACGCTCAAACGGAGCTGCTAGCGCATTGCGCTTCAGCAGCGAGATTTTGTCGACCAGGGCGTCGCGCTCCTCAACGGTCGGAGGCAGGTTTTCAAGGTCAATTAGAAGCGAAAAGTTGTAGCCCTGTTCAGCGTCGACAATATAAGGGCCGTACTCACGCTGCAGCAGGTAGGTAGCACCGTACTTAAGCAGGTCATTGTAGCACTTTATGTACATGGAAACAAGAATTTTGGTCTTTGTCTCGGGCGTCGAAATATGGAAAGTGACATTGTCAAAGTCAGAAACCAACTGGTCAATTGCAATAGGAGGAGTCGTCGTATCAACGGCCTCCGCAAGTAAACTCTTGAGGAGCAGGTTGTGGTACTGAAGGAGCAACATTGGGGTGTGCTAAGAGGGTTACGTGGACGTTAGTTGCGGGTTTAAGAGGGAAAGAGGGAGAAGTTTGAGCATTTTGCGACCTGTTCAGTTTTGAAAATGCCAACTTGGAGGGCTGAGTAACCTAACCCAGAACACAGCAATGGGGGGCAAGTCTACTTTTACAAACGGCAACTACAGATGCAAACTGGTGATAATTACTAGTCTAAAGGTTCGCTATAAATTTGAAAAAACAAAAAATTAAATGGCTTTTAGTTTTTCTAGTGATATGTGACACCCCGTTGAGTCAATTCTGGTGTAAGTTATTCAGGGAGTTACTTTTGCTGAATGTTCAGTTTAGCCTAAAGATGATGTGTCAAAAGCTAAATAGTTTGCAGTTGAAAAAAGCTGGTTTTTATGATTGCTAAATTTCAACTTCAGTTTGTAGTTGCCTTGTTTCTAACAAAAAAAATAACTCATATTTTAAACTGGGTGCTGATAAAGTGACGGGATTGAAAAAAACGGGAATGGTTTATATTAGTAATTTTATGTAATCCAATGTTTTTTGGTTAAAAAGTGTTACAGAGCCTATTGTCAGTATAACTGAACGGTTGAAAGTGTCTTCACTACACCGTGTCATGGTGACGTTGCAACTGCCGTTAGTTGAACATACAGACCT
>JAKVQX010000029.1:0-49418 GCA_030463015.1 Geotrichum citri-aurantii
CAGTTTATTGTCCTTACATCAAAAAAGTTACACATACAAAAAACATAATAACAAAAGATTTCTCGCAACCATTTTCAAATTTTTTTTAACAAAATCATTTATAGCGTAAAAGATACTTTAACTTTGGTTGTCCATCTAGAAAAACAAAAAAAAAAAAAAAAAAAAAAAAAGAAAAGAAACAAAAAAATTCAAATTTTTAAAAATTTTTGATCACATCCTCAAGTGCCAGACTGATGTTCGAACCTTCTTTTCGTGTTACGGCATGCAGTTTTTGGTTTATTTTCTATGTTACAAAAATTTACACAACATCTTATATAATCAATATTTTTTATTATGTAATAACCACACAATTCCCATAATATTATTCCCCGTTATAGTTCAAAGTGGCATTTGTTCAACTCAGTTACCTATGACCGGGTTTCGCTTTAGAGTCTTTTTGTTGTCTACGGTTTATAAATCACTTCACATAAATAGACAACCCTTTTAATAAATTTTAGTTCTACTGTAACGGAGCTGGTCTGACGAGCCCAGCTACCATTGATAATAAGCACTCTCTGACTTCTCTTTGCTTCTCTCTCTACTTTTATTATTATATCTATATGCTTCTAGTTTTGACTGCTATTCCTTGATACAAAATTTCCACCAGTTGTATTTGTTGAGAGCTCGAGCATTCTAGTATTTGGAGGTTGAGCTGGTGAGCCCTCCAACGGTAGAAGTTACTTGCGCATACTTCTAACCATGAGCTCGGTCTATGGAACGAGACTTAGATTTCTTCCTTGAGATAAAGACCTCTGAGCAAAACACTTTTATTTACTAAACCGTCTAGACCACATCTTAGTAACTATGCACCTATTATTGACGACGTACTTGTATAAGGATTCGTACCATTTCTCTATGCGCGTGTTACCACGACACACTGGCCTCTTGTCAAGTGTTAGAAAATTTGCACAGCACTCCTTAGTCATTTTTAAAAATGTTTTTTTTTGATGAAGACCTTCCGGGAATTCTGCAATTACCCATATTCTGGTGTGTTAATAAGACCCTACCATTAAAGATTAACTCTTCCTACTGGGTTATGACATTCGAGTTTGCCTGAACGTTGTTTCTCGTTAGTTTTCTCCTTAATAGCCAATCATAGCCTATATTGTATAATGTTCATTTAATTAAAAGGTCACTTGTTAAACTATCACAATGAGAAAATTCTTATTGTTGGTTGTAAATCAAAACTTATAAACCGTGACTTTCTAACAAACTCTTGAGACTGGACCTTCTTTTTTACGTGCAATAATTATAACACTACACACTCTATCGGATCCAAGAAAAAGAACGACAAATGGTAAATTAAGTTTTTCATCAACAGATGGCTTCGATCTAATACAGTTACGAGAAATGGGATGTAACATGATTAAACTAAACAAAAAGAATTTTTTGTTTTATTAAAAAGTCTTCTTGATGATAATCTCGGACATTGACCATTTGTCAAGTTTTGGTGCAGATTTGTATTTTCTCTCTTTTTCAGTGCACACAATCAATTTGAGCTTAAGTAGTCTCAATAGGCTTCCCACAGCTGAAATTCTACGCTTAGAACAAAAGGTTGTGACCATATTGTGTTTAGTTCAAATCAGCTTATGTCAACTATGAACTACACTATGTGTCTACTAAACGTTTACTTGTAAATAAATGAATTGTTCATGGCTTTTAAACTGATCAGTTGCTGTAAATTCGTGTTTTAATTTGCAAAAATCTTTTTCCAATTGGTAGCGAAAATGTTGCCGGAGGTTTAAACCAAAAATTTGGAGTCTAAATTTGCATGAATAGTTACAAACTACAATAATTATTACTCTAGACGATAAAAAAACTGTTTTCTCTGTTAAAGAAAATTAATGTACTACTACTGAGAAACAACAACCTAGTCTATATTATAGTCGGAAAGCTCTACGAACTTACCACTTAGTTGTCTTCCAAGTAAAAGATAGTTTTATTTAAATTAAAATCAACCATCACACAACAAAATAATATCAAAAAACCATTTTTCTACTGTTTGAAAAACTAAAATCAGATTTGAACATTATAAAACTATTTTGTTTCAAAAAATTTTAAACCTTTTGTATTTTTGGAAAATTGAGAGCACCATAATTTTCTTTTGATCCAATAGGATTTCAAATCTAATGATATGCGCTCATTGAGATCAGCTGCTACTTTAAAACTGAGTTTCAATGTGTTTAGATCCGGTTTTTTGTTAGAAGTTTATGAGCCATTTGTCAGAATTTTTTTTAAATAGATTTGCGTCAATTTTTCATGTAAGAGATTAAAAAAGGAGCGCTACATTTGAGCAGTTAAATCTTCCAAAAAATTTTCTTCACTTTTTGGGATCATTGGATTTACCAAAGGCTTATTCATGTTTAATTACTATATACAATTTGCTTAACTTTCAGGACGTTAATTTTTTGTAACTTGTGACTTTTTAGTTTTGCAATATGGCTTAAGAAAAACTGTGTTTCCGATTGGGGTTGGAAAATCCATTGCAGAATTATAAATTTTTGTGACAGTGTGAAGCTTTGACCGGTCCAAATATAATTAAACAAAACTGTTGGAGAGCGTTGAATGTAAGTGACGCCAAGAATATAATACATGCCTTGTAAAAATTAGAATTTGGACGTCTTTAGTGACATGCCTGCTATATTCATTTGTAGAAAGAAGCCTCCTCATCAATTTAATTATTTAAGAAATTTTAACGAAATTTTGTTTACTCGCTTATCTTTAACATCATGACATTGTTATTGTTTCAACTTACTTTAAACTTTAGTTTTTCATGTAATCAAGATAATGATGGTTTTTAAAAGATTGCTGTGGTTGTATGATTTGTTTAAATTTCCATTAACGGAGTCTAAGCCAGGCCAAACGTCAATTGAAATCCAGTACAGTGATTTTTGGATTTTTAGGTGGCTTGTCTTTTTTCTATAAATAGGAATACACTTGATAATACTCAAACCCTCCTTGAATTTTGATTTTGCTCATGTTCGAGCTATCACAATGCAGAATTCCTTTTATGGCCAGCATAGTTTCAAACTCAGAATTTCAATTTTTTTTTCCAGGATTAAAAGACTAGATTTTGCCTCCAGAACTTTTAGAAGATAGTGATTAAAAATTTCACATGCTACTGCGTTAACTGCAGCTCTCGAAATTCCCAACTACATACTGCAATTTGAAATGGAATTTTTTGTGTATTTATAACCATAATTGACTTGTTTCAATAAGATGTGATTTTGATCTCTTTAGTTCTAATAATGAGGCCTAATCGCTCTACTAGGCTTACGGATAAAATGAATTCTTTTGAAATTCAGACAAACACTCTTTGGTTTTTCCCTGTGTATTCAATCATACTTTATATTACGATAGTGGTGCTGTTTTTAAAACCGTTTTCAAAGAAGCAAGAAATATTGGTGTTCCATATGGGTGTTGTGGTAATTGCAAAGTTTAAAAGTGGCTCGGTTCTGGAGTAGCCAGCTGCAATGTGGTTCGACTCATATATATTCATTAGTCTCATTAAGCTTTTAGTTATTTTGAAGGTTGTGTTATTCCAACTTTTTTTGAGTTTAGACTGAACTTAAAAATGAAAAAAAAGTATTTTTATATACTATTTACACTGTTTAAAGAACTTACTCTTTTTTTTTACTGACCCAGTTTGAGCCAATTATAAAATGAACACTGTTTGTTTGTTTTTTTCCCATATAGAAAAAAATTTAGAATCCTGGTCATGACTGACTTTTTTTATTTGCTACGTACGCATAGATAAAAAAAATTATCATAATAAATAATATTATTGATAGGTTATAGATATATTCATGTAGACTTCTTTTCAAGAAATAGTTATTCAGACTCGTATCCTCTGAAATCGAATAGATTTTTTTTTTTAATACTCAGTTTGTAGAAATAAGGATGTATTTTTTCAGGCTCTTTTTCACACTATTTAATGGTAAAACTTTTTTTAAAACCCGAAATTTTGTCTTTAATAATTTTGAAAAAAAAGCATTCAGAGACCTTTTCCAAACCCAAAATTGACACTTATTAGATAGGTTAGCTTACATAACTACAGTGTTACCCGTTATGATCAACCTCTTTTCAGTCAATACCCTGTTATGAGCAACTCAAGGCGATGTCAAGTTTGAATTTACAGACAAAATTGCCCAAAATTTCGTTGTTCAGAAGATGCAACAACTTTTTTCCCCCATACAAAATCATTTATAGAGTGAAAAACCTTAACTTTTGGTTGTCTTTCCAGGAAAAAAACAGAAAAATATTAAACAAAAAAACACAAAAAACGGGTTTATTATGTGAAATTTGTCGACTGCATCCACTCTTTCCTGAAAATTCTGATTGTACTGACCAAACAACTAGCCATTAAAAACCGTCAGCAATTAGCTTTTGTGTTCAGAAGAGATTGAATCTTAATTCAACTGAGTCTCAGTTAAAAGAGAAGGATAAAACGAGTAAAGTTAAGAAAAATACAGTATCTAGCGAGAGAGTTTTTAAAGTGTTTTCTAACAAGAAAAATTATGGAAAACAAATGAATAAAGGAAATCAAGGTATTCTAAATGATTTCATACACTACACAAGAGTTGTTAGAAAAAAAAAAAACAGAATCAGCACCGGACTGATATTCAAACTATCTTTTCATGTTTAGGCACGTAGTTTTGAATTGTTCCAAGATACATATATATTATATAATCAAGCAGACAGTATTTTATAATTTAATGGACTATTTTTATGTAAAATCATTCAATTCGTAAAGAACAACTCCCCGTTATAGTCCATAAACACTGTTTTCAACTTGAATTGCCTATAACAAAGTTTTACTGTAACACCTAATCTGTCGCTCTACAAAGCTATTTTTAAAACTCATTTTTGATCTCCCCTTTTTTTTTTTTTTTGCTTTGTCCAGTCAAATGCTTAGAATGGGCAATGTAATATAACGTCACCAAAAACCTACCTTCCAAGCTTACAAAGCATCTTGGGTTTTCATTACCCTAAACGTAGTTAGCCATTTTTTATAATTTACGATCTTTGGTTCAACAATTGGAAAAAAATCAAGTGTGAAAAAGTGAATGCTAGAGCAGAAAGTCTTTTTTCTGAGCTTCTAAACTGAAGGTGTCAATTGACGGAGTCTTCATTCATATCCTGACGTCCACCTGATGCCTTTGATTTGAAACAAACTTTAGTCTATTTATAGACATTTGGCATGCATGTAGATCTTCTTGTATTGCTGTTGCTATTTTTGTGATGGTTGTCGCAAAATAACTGTTTTGTTGTAAGCTAAAAGCAAGTTTGCTGATAAGGCACAAATTTGAAAGCCCAGTCTAAGTCTCATGTTTTAGAATAACTCAGATGAAGAAGGAAAAAAATGTTCAAAACACTGGAAAATAACTCCTTATATCGTATCAAAAACTTAAGAGGTATAACAGAAAAACCTGTATTGAGGTTTTTTAATATATAGTTACAATAAAGTTTTGTAGTGGATTGTTTTTTGGTACAGATCGATATGGTTAACGTAATGCAAAGCTGGCCTCGCTGGGCTTTGCTAACGTCTAGTGTATGAGCTTTAAAAAGCTAGACTCCTCTTACAGGCATGCATGTCTGCGCGTGTGACCTAAAAATACCCAAAAGCCTGCTCGGCATCTCAGGTCGGAATACTCACGGCACGAGTTACTGCGACTCATACACATGTCAAATTTACTGTTGGTATCCAACATTAACAACGATGTCAATTTTCAGATAAAACGAACATACTTTTGAGGGGAAAATACAACGTGAAAAGAATTGTCAAATTCCGGTTGAAACTTCAAATTAACTCTCAATACGAAACTCAATCCTGTTGATCTAATCTGATTGAAATTTTCTAAATTTTGTTAGCCATGTTTTCCCTAATCAACGAAAAAAATTGGTTGGATGTTGAACAGTGATGAAATCTGTTCTAAAACATTGACATCAACAAAAAGAAAATGCAAAAAATGGCTGCGCAAGATGATATCTAAAATTTATATCATGCAGTCACATCAAGTTTGGAAAGTTTTATCTAGTTGGTTGGGGGTTCAAAAATTTACTAAATTAAGAAGCAAATCAATTTTCCGGTAAAATAACTTGAGTTCACGGCTATGCTAGTGTCCGCATCAATAAATGGAAGCCTTTACAAGTCAAAGGCAACCTGAGTAAGGCTTCGTAGTCCTCTATCACTGACAAACACTGAATAACTGCCTCAATTGCGTTTCGGGTTTTCCTAATCCGCTTGAGACTAGCTTGCCGCTCCATTTTCCTCATTTTCTAATGAAGGGGTCTTATAGCTTTAGTGAGAATTAAATGGTACCACAAAAGCCGTTTTTTAAGTATTATTTACTTGATATCATTATAGAAAACATACACTGTAGATTCATGCCCTGTTCCAATTTATTTGAATCTACCCTAGGTAAAAAAGAAAATAGTTTTAAAGATAAAAGTATACATTTTGAAGTAGCTAAAAAATTGCAAACTAAAAACTCAAGCTTGCAGACAAAAACAATCTATATTCTATTTTACAGATTGATTTCAAACCTAGAAAAAAGACCTTGAGTTACTAACTCTTAAAACCTTAAGATTTTATAGAAAACACAAAATAAGGTTTTGTTTCTCGGATCGAGATTTTAATTATGACTATTCCTTCATCTAAGTTTTAAGCGGAAAATTAAAAGATTAAAGTTATTTAATTTTTCTATTTTTACTGTCTTAATGTAAGCTCAGTTGTTGCTAAAAAATTTTGACAATTTTTCAAACTTTAGCTAATGGGCACAGTTAAGAGATTACCATGGATCAAGCTTTTGAGTAAATGGAAAGAAAAAAATTAACAGTCACACGCCATCAACTTCATTGTGCAGTTGAAAACTTGCAATCAAAAGCATCTGTCACCATAAAATCACATACAGTTATCATAACGATGAACAGTGCAAATTGTAGAGCCACAACATGTCACCATTCTACATTGGCAAGTTCAAATTCAATGCTCACAAATTGATTATAACTTTAAATATTACATGAAAATCAGTAAAATAAAATTTTTATTGGATGCCGATATTGAAATTTTTATAAAATATTGAAATATGGTTTATAGTCTTAAAAGTTTTTTAAGCAACATGGTCTATAGATTCCAACTATAAAGCGATTTTAAACCAGCAATGCTGTATTTTCAACACACACGTTTCCAAAAAGTTGTCAAATCTTTTAGTCGTGTTTATCATACATGCTTCTGTTTAGGCTTCTAAGAGATTTTAAAAACTACTGAGTTTAAAGTACTGATGCAATAATTTCAAGATCTCTTGGTGTACACACACGGTTTTTATTGGTGAGATGTGGTTATATTCAATGCTGGGCCAACTTTTGCCAAAATTAAAGGATAGCATGAAGCGGCGTACATGCAAAATGTATTTTTTTTTTGCTACAATAGCTTTGATGCTGTATGTAAGCTTTCAATCACCTTGCCAGTCTAAACTACCATATGAACACAAAAAAACCACCAGAACAACCGATAAAAAAATAAAGAAAAGAAATCTTATTTAAATATTTCACATATATCTACTTCTGAATAAAAGAAAAGCTGGTATTTGCACAATGTTATCGGTCTGATCCAGAGAATACATCGGTTGCTTAAAAATGAACGTATAGAAATTTTTTTTTACTGAAACCAGACTTAGGCGCCTAAAGGTTCTAATCACCGAACTCGGTTTTCATGTTAGGTAAGGTAACAGCTTTAGACAGCCTATAACTTGCAGGAAATCTTAAACACACACACCCGCACATATAGGCCCTGCGGCAATAAACCTAGGAGTGAAACATTTCGATGATTTTCTGCCCAACCAGCGGCTCAATTTCAGTTCCATCGCGAGCAATTTTCACGTACCTGTTCTTGTTGTACGAATTACGCAGGTTGCGAACTTTGTAGAACGAAACGGTTTTACCGGGAGGAGAAAGCCACTCCACCTTAAACGGGATCGTCCAGTTGTTGGTGCTATTTTCAGTTTCTGAAGTTGTAGGACTTTGTGACTGTTGCAAAGCTTCCGCAGTACTGGCTTCCCAAAATAAAATACCTCTTGCAGAGTCGTCAACAATTTTACCAGCTGGGATCGGGATCTGTGGCTGTGCTGCAGTTGGGTAGATTTGAGGAATGGAAGCGTAAAATTGAGAAGATGGTGCTGTATGATTATGTTCTTGTTGTTTCTGCTCATGATTGTGTTGGCTTTCTTGCCGTCTCGAGCTTTGCATGAGTAGCAGATCAGAGTCAGTTGACTTGGGTATTTCGCCTGTCATTCTGGCGTAACCAAAATACTCACCAGCTCGGTTAGCAGAGAAAATCAAATAAACGTTTTTGCACGTCTAAAAAATTAAAACGGAATAAAAGTTAGAACAAAAAAAAATCAAGGAAAAAATTATAGAAAAAAACAAAACTGCTTTTGAAAGTTTGTAATCCTACCTTAAAAGCATGGTTGAACGTAGATTGGTTGTGTGATTGTGTATCCCAGAGTCCTAATCTCACTGATGCATGTAAATCTTCAATGGTTAAACTTTTACAAATGAAATATCTATTCTCTGTATTACTAGATCTATTTGTAATTTCTGTCGAGCTGATATCTTCGGTGTTGTTTGAGTCGTCATCATTATCTTCTTTAATTCCAGTCTTGACCTTGATTACCAAATGGTTACCACGTAATGAGAAGCCTCTAGTCTGGAACAATCTGATACCTTCTTGAAGAGCTGGTTCAGAGATGTAGTTAACAAATGCACAAAGAGTTCGCTGGATTAGAAATATTGACTGAATTCTGTTTGTGCCAAAGAGAGAACAGAGCTCCATAAGGGTGGTGTTTGGTGGTAAATTTCCCACCCAAAGAGCAAAGCCAGACTGCTTAGGCTTCTTGGGAGGGCCTCTTGGAATAGAGATAGAAGAAGATGCTGATGACGACTGTACGTGGTGATGACTATATCGATGATGTTGCAAATGATTCGATCCGTTATTTTTCTGAAAGTACTGAATATATTGAAGGTAGTTAGCTAAAATAGACGAATGAGAAAACATGAACGGCGATTGATATGAGCTAGCTGGGTGATAAGAAACGGATTGTCCGTAGTGTGGTGTTTGAGGATAAACCGGATATATGACAGCTTGCTGTACATAGTGAGCATTGGGATTTATATACATATTATACTGAGGAAACTGGTTTATTGGATGAGGGTCTTGAGTATAAATAGGGAAAGCTTGAAGTTGCTGTTGGCCATGATTTTGTGGACCTTGTTGAACGCCTTTTTGGCTCGGTTGACTAACCGTTTTTTTTGATTTCGGCGTTTCACTTTTCCGAGACATGGCAGAACAGAGAATGGTATGATGGTTAGCTACACAGCGGAGATTCCAAAACGATTCACCAGTATGGGCAGTATTCAAGCGAGTGTAATGAGTAGGTAGAAGAACAAGTATTACCCAGCAAAAAAAAACTGCCTACTCAAGGATAAAGCGAGAAAAAAGAGAGTATTTAAAGATTTTTTAAATTTTAAACATTGAGTAAAGTGAGTGAACATCCCAGTTTAGAGCCTGTTTACTGAAAATAATTTAAAATAAAAAGTGAAAAAGTAAAAAAAAACCAAAAAAAAAAAAAAAAAAAAAAGAAAATAATAAAAATAAAAAGTTATGCAGACCAAAAGCAATTTTTCTAATTAGAAAGGTGGTATAAAGTTGGTTTGTCCAACAACATAAAAAACTTTATCAAACGTTTAGTGTACAAGTCACCATACTCTGTCTGCACCATAACACAACAATTCTATTCAGCGGTAGGATCCTACCTCTTTTTGAAAGAAAAGTGATGTAATTTCTAATTAAAAACAAATTATTTGTCGGCACGTAGCTCAACCGTTTGTTTGAACATTTAGTTCGCCGAATATTTTCAAGATAACCGCTCTCGTTTTTTATTGTTTGGAAACCCCATGGTTAGGTTTCCGGTTCTCTCCATGTGTGCGTGTGTTGAATCCAAGCTCACCCTATACCAATACTTTATTCAACTGCGTTGAAGTCACCGCAATATGCACTTGATGTACAGGCAAATTTTATTACTAATTCTTAATTTCGGTAGTGTTAGGTGGTATTTTTGTTCAGGCTGCTTTGCCAGTAGAATTTCATTGTCATCATGAGTGTGTACAGCATCATCATAGAGTCTTCTTCCAAATCTGTTTTTGGTTTGCAATGTTTCAACTTGTGGGATTAGGCTATTCTGTCTCTGAAGTGATGTCAATTTTATTTAAAAGAAATGCTCTTTATTAGTGTTCAGTAAAACCTCGTTATAGTGTCCTTCAATGAACCAACTTCCTCACTATAAGAACGCTTTTTTTACTGTCCAATTCAAAATTACACACAAATTTTCACAAACCTCGATAACTTGATGTAAGAACCAACTTTCAATTCTCACACACAAAAGTTCTTATAAAAAACTTCAAACATTAAATATTGGTTGTCTATCAAGAAAAGACATGAAAAAAATCACAAAAAAACGACATGAACAATTCTCACTACAGAATCTTTCCTTGACCACACTCACCCCTCGTGCAATTTCTTAGCAAATTCATGGCAATCAATGTATGAATCACTCCATTTAAATTAACACTAGCAACCTATTTTGTTTAAAAATTATTCAGTAATGCTGGTGACGTTGCACAGTCCGCTGAAAGAACACCTCGATATAGGAATTAAAAAGCTTTTTGCTCAGATTAGACATGGTTTCTGCAAGATTCTTCTAAGAAAGTATTAATTTCAGCCAATTAGCTTGCTTCATTACACTAACTATTCGTGTCTCCTTTTACCAGAAACTTTACAGAGGCAAATGCACAATTCCCATTAAAAACCACATGCTAATTACTTTAGTACCTCAAATGAGCGCGCAAAGATCAAAAGGTCGTCTTTACAGAAATTGGATTTTTACTATAACATGGTGAATTTTAGATAGAAGATGCTAGATTTTTTAACGTTCAATTCTGCTTTTATTTAATTTTCAGGTCAAATAGTTGACTTTTTCACGACTAATTGTCCAGCATACATGTAGCCTAAATTATGCACTAAAATGTTTACATTGGCTAATGGAACCCACCAAAAAATTTCCAAAGTTAAAGCTTCATGTGCATTAAAGCCACTCAGGAAGCCAAGCAAAATGTGGGCAATTTTTAGACTTTAGAAAGAACTCGCAGTTTTTGGTTATTGCTGGCAAGGGATTTCTGTTAAAGGTGGTTTAAGGAGCTTATACTAGTATATTGATTGATCGTTCTTGCTTATGTTATAAGAGTGAAGACAAGAAGTTGTGATCTTTTCCTGCCGAAGCCAATACCCTGATAACAGTATTTGGCTGATATAAAACGGCACTCAAGAAAAAGGAGCAAAATATGAATATCATTTGATTGAAGATTGTGACGATTTATAAGGTTTAGCCATAATAAACCTCTATGAAAATATTTGAATAGCGTCATGCAAGTGAAGACAATTGACTCTATACTTCTGTAAACCCTAATAGAGCCACGGCTAATCCGAGAATAATATTGTACAGTTCAAAACAAACCAAAAAAGTGAGTGAATATAATGGTGATAACAAGAAAAAAATGACACACACACGCACTCACGCAAAAAAAGTTTTGTGAGCTCTGGATACAGCCCAATGCTTAGTGCTCATATAGGTGAACAAGTCTTTTTCCCTAGGACTAAAAAGTAATAGTTACACCCGCAAGGATTGCTCCATGCAGAGACTTCTCGCCGGAGCGACGATACATGGGGTCCAATCAGCATTGAGCATTTTCCTTCTGCACAAGTGTTGCTATATTTAGATGAGTACAGCTTTTGGTTCGTAAAAAGGTGCCGCATGATCTCATCGTCTTCAAATATAATAAAATTAACTGATGATTTTAACAACATCGATACATGCAAATTGAAGAAAATAAATCAAAAAATTTAAAAACTTTGCCGAAAACCTTTTCTGTAGATTTCAACCCATGTGCAGTTGTCCTATAAAATTTTTTTTGTTAACCAGCCTTTTTCAAATTTCTCATTTAAGGTTTGTACTTTCAAACCTTTCTGATGGCCTCAAATGAAATGTAAGAGCATCTTTCTTTTCAATTAAAAACTCGTCATGTCAAATTTCTTCTGCTTTTTTGTCCGTCAAAGATTTCTCACTCACTTAGTTTTACAATACCTGTCAAATTTTTCTTTTTTTGAAACTAGATTATTCGTAGTTACTATTTATAGAGCATGCATAATTGAATGGAGATTCACCCCAAATTGATTTGTGTAATTTCAGGTCCCATCGTTGTTTTATTGTTAAAATCTTACTACCATGTGCTAGCAGGCCACCTTAAACAAATTAAATTTAAATAAAGAAACCGTAAGTAAAAGCCTTCGTAATAATTTTAATGTTTGAGTTTTTTTCTATTTGATGTAGGGAAACAGAAAAAAAAATTCCACTATCTTAGAAACTGAGTGTATTCAGTGAAATAAGAACTCCATTACTATAATACTGGCGAATCGAAAATAGGATTCTGTGGAAAATCCTAAGCAACTAGATGAGTCTTTTTTCAGGTCTCCTAAGTGCAATAACTACTAATAATTTTGGCAGCTCTGGCAGAAAAAAAAAACTTGAGCACAGATCCTGTCTCTAAAAATTTGATTTCTCGATCTTGATTCCTTTTTTTTTTGGTCAAGTCAGGGCTCTATATAGGTTTCTAATTCTCGGTTAAAGGGAATGAATTTCATGATAATGTGTATTTATTAGGCACAATTGACGTTAGTGAAAGACTTAAACTGTTAACTTTGTGCACTAAAATTGAGGTTTAGAAGCAATCTTGAGTATTGACATTACATATATTTGTAGTATAACTAATTTTTGGTGATGCAAAATAGTGTTCTTACAAAATCACATCTAGGGTTAGATGACCGCCAAAATTCGAAGAAATTTTGCTCAGTTAAAAAAGAGTCTCAGGGTTAAAATGTTCTGTCTTACCACTAAAGTCTACTAAGCTATCGCCATAAAATGCTTTTTTCGGATTTTTAAGCAATCATGAAAGTAGCTCACCAGGTCACTCGAGAAGGGGACCTTACAGTTTTTAAGAAAATTTGGCATTCCCGGATTTCAGTATGGATTTAAAGGGCGCTACAATTTGCCCCAGACCCAAGTAACACTTATAGTCTTCCCAGTATATAAAGGCTATTAAATACCTAAAAAATAAATTGGATTTAACTATCACTATCATTCAATAATCCATAACCATAAAACATTTTCACTAAATTTAATCAAATGGCCTCATGGTTAGACGACACTTTAATACAGATTCAACTATTTTTCAGTTAGAAAACGCCACCTAAAGTTATGTACCACTTTGGCGCATTTAGAACTTTATGCCCTTTGTAGAGTACTTGAAATTTTGTATCAAAAATTTCTCTCAGTCTCCGGTTTTTACATGTGTAACATTTGACAAGCTCTCAAAAATTAAAAAAATTACGTCACTGGTTTAGTACCTCCAATTTTTTTTTATTTTGATAGATTCGAAATGTATGCAAACTCACACACATAATTACAAAATTAAAATGTTTTTTTTTCAAGCTGAGGGACATCTGTCTATTCAGCCCTTACTATTAGAAATAACCGTTGGGTGTGAGCGAGTGGGCTTGTATGCTGTGGCATCAAGTCCGGCTAATAGAAAAACAACCGGGCCAAAACACTTGAGTTTAGTCATAGTCTTCTAAGGAATACGGGATCCGAAAATTCCAGGCACAACTTTTTTCAATGTTGGGAATGATAGTTGGAAGAATTGCCAACTGCATGAAAAAAAACTAGTACCAGTCGATAGTATTTCCATATGTGGTTAAAAATCTGCAATGTATACCACACAAGCAATTCTGTACATTTGTAAACGTATTTGAGTTGAAATGTGATCAAATGACAACTAATAAATTATTTGAGCTGTTTGCATATAGATGTAGCCAAAGGCCACAGATGGTTTAACAAAACCAACTTTTTCTTCCTATCATAAAAACGTAGATTTTGTTCAAGGCACAGCGTGTTCCATCACTTGTTAGTTTTCCAAAAGCGGAATTTCGTAAACAAACACATGTATTTTTAGTTTACTGCTGGCAACTGTACAAAAACCTATCCATGTAGACATGGGGAAAATCTTTCATTACGAGGTCTTACCACCTACAGTCATACAATAAATGCATAACTTTCTGCTTTGATCTTAATAATTTTACATTTTAACGTATTTAAAGTAGGATTTGTAAACTTGGGTTTCTTGAAATCTGAAAACTAAAGTCTTGCAAGAATGACTTGTTCATAAAACTACAAAAAATCAAGTTTAACACTTTATGGGTATTGGACGACAATCAATGAAAATTTATTAAATGAGTTTTCGATCATTTTATTTGGACTATAATGAAAAATTTGTACTAAGTTTTTGTAAAAGAGGGAGTTTCCAGGATTAGCTGGTTCTTCTATTTAGATCCTAGCAAGGTACTGATCACATTTTATAACAGTCTTATTAGCTGAGTACTCGCCAAACTCGAAGGTCAACTTTGTCAATTAAAGTTTCAATAGAAGTTCCGTGTATGTGAGGTTGTGTTTGAATTTTATTGCCGCGACCAAGCTAGACCGTTAATTTCTCAAAGGCACAAAATGCCTCTCTTAAATTTAATTCACACAAGCACTTAAACTAAAATATGCTATCATTACAAAGGAAAAAAAAAACAGTAAGTTTTCAAACATTTTCATTTTATGTTTTTAAACAAAAGTTTTGTGGGTTTAAGATAGAATTATGGGAGACTTGCGTGATCAAGAAGCAAAAGAAAAAAGCAGGAACCAAACTCTGTCTAAATTGGTAATGATCTGATGCTTTTTACAGTATACACGTTTTGTAGCTGAAAAAATTAAAGCAAAGCTGTACTCAATTTAACAAAATGCAGAAAAAAGTTTTCTTTTCTAGGTTTTGCGTCTAAATCACCATACTTCAACTTAGTAGCTCGTAGATTTTTTTGCCCAACACATTAAAAATAATTTCTTTGAGTTTTGTAGTCAGTGGCAAAAGTTATTTAATTTCTAAATCTTGGACTTTAACTTTTTCATAACTTAAATTTTATAACATGTGTGTATTTCCTTATTTTTCATAATACTAGAACAGAAACTACTATATTTGAAATAATTTACTGGTTTTTTAGATTTCCATATGTATCTGTTACGATTATCTCCAAGTTTTTCGACAAGAAAGCAACATTTATATAGTAAAAATTGGAAGCAACAAAGAGGCACCTCAGTTAAAATTATATTTTGTTTTCCATGCGATACTAGATTTGCTTTTTGTTGAAACCTCTAAAAATAAAAAAGTTGAGAAGCGGAATTGGTGAGCGCCCGTATTCTCAGTTGTAATCTTCGCATATACGTATTTCATATTTGCCCTCTCTTTTTTGCTAGAATTACTATTACTCGGGTACCATTAGGATCGCGGTGTGTTGACATAGCTAACCATCCGCGACCTGGTTAAAAATGTGTAATTATTCAACTTTTTATGTAATCATGGTTTCTTCAATTTTATAGATAAAAAATCATAGGAGCAGAAGGATTATACAGAAACAAAGTCACAAAGTTGATTATTAAAAATGAAGGCTAACTATTACTAGTTTTATCTGAGATAGCCTTTAATGCACAGTTAGATCATTAGTAGAAGCTGTAAAACTTTTCCATCCAAAAGTTGAAGAATTACATAATTTCAACCAAATCGCGGATGGTTAGCTTGCGAACATACCGCGATTCTAATGGTACCCCTGTTACTCATCGTTCTAAGGGCTGGCATCAGACAAGTGTATTTTCCTGATATCAAAGTTTTATTTTAGCTAAATTTGTGACATCACCGGTTATTTTACATGATACTGAAACATTCCAGTAGCTACTTATTTGATTTATTACGAAAAAAATGTTCGAATATCAGATTTTGCTTCTTTCTTTCTGACAAAAATTCTTCGTGGTGTAGAAAAGAATTTATTAAGTGTTGACTTTCTTCAGCCTGCTGTTCTTCGCACAATAGTAGCTAATGGAAGTTCAAATTTCATATTGGCCATAAAAGATTAATCTCTAGCGGTTTATTGTAGCAACTCACTTGGCCCAAAAAATTGGAAATTGCAATAAGGTTCATTGCGGTCAAGATAAGTTTTTTAGAATGAACTTTTTTTTCTTTTTTTCTTTTAAGTAGTTTTTTTGTACAGACAACCAAGATTTAAAGTATTCTTTTTATCTGTTAGGAATTTTGTGTGCCACGAAAATTCAAATAAATAAGGAAAACCTCGTTATAAGTATTTACATCAGCTAAAAGAGTTTTATCCCTATAACGGATTTTGCTTTTAGATGTGGATGAGTGATATCATCGGTCTCATAACACAAAATTTAAACAATCAAGTAGCCATGTACGTACATGCCTTGATAATAAAAAGTCCAAATATCAGTCTAGCGTTGGTTTTCGTTATTTTATTTAATAATGTAAATCTTCCAATTTGGCGTTTTTTCTCGAATGACTTTTTGAAAGATTATAATTGAGCTTTCTGCTGGTTATATCCACTCGTACAGAGTTTTCTCAAGCACCGGCCAGCTTACTGCCCGGTTCTTTCTTGCGTCTAGTTGGTGTTCTTTTGAAGTATCCAATAAGTCAAACTTTGCAGAGATAGTTCTAGAAACCTAAGCAATTTTCTTATTGTACTCCTTTTCAAACCACTCCTGTAGCTAAACTCCAGTCAAAAAAGGTTTCAGTCTGTGTTGGGCTCGAAGGATTATTTGCTGGCGGTTTGTAATGGCAGCTCGTTTGCCCATTATAATAAGAATTTGCAATAGAGGTGAATCTGGTCATGAAGAACTTTCAGAGAGAATTTTTTTTTTTGGACTCTCTTTTTTTTTATTTTTATTTTTCAGATAGACAACCAAATTAAAGTTAATTTTCCTTATTTGTGCAAATTTGTGTGTGACAAATAAAAGTTCATCCTTATATCCTAATAGCAAAATTAGTGAAAATTTGAATGTAAATTTGGAATAGACAATGAAATTCCTTTATTTTGAAGAAGGAATCCCAATACCAAGTTACACCATAACAGGGTTTTTTTGTATTTTGTGTTTTGGTTTTTGAAAAATTGGGTGGAAATTTTGAGTTGAACATGCTATTGTACCCCTTTGATGATGTTTTCCTTATAAAGCGGTACATTGATAGAGGCATAATTACTTTATTTATAGCCTTAAATTATGACACTGTTTTTTATGGTTCTAGAAATCTGTATCTTTAGAATTTTTTGTAAATTCTATTCATGTTGTGTGGGATCATGGATATCCTACACACCCAAACACACAAAATAAAAATTCGTTCAGTTCGAGTTATTCACAGTATATCAGCAATTAAAAGAGCCTGTGCCAGTTTTGACAAATTGTGGTTAAGCCAATGAAAATTTGCAACGAACCATTTATTACCTAAAATCGTTATTTAGTGCGCTTGTTAGATGAAATATCGCAGGTTTAAATGCTACAGAGCGTCTTTGAGGACTGCCCCGTTCAATTTCACGGGAATAACGGGAAGGCAAAATCTACTCGACAAAAAACCCAAAAAGTTTAAATCTTGCAAATAAAATACACAGCAGGGAAAGATGGCTACATGGTTCCTCTTTTTAAAGATGAATGGGTTGCATTATTCAGCAGTACCCAAAAATTAAAATGGAATCAGCACCAAAAATTAAATCTTTGAGAAAAAGGCTCTCAATAATTTGCAACTTGTCGACATTATTTTGGATTTGAAAGCTGTCTTTAAAAACATAACAGTCTAACAAAGAGTGTTTTTGCCAAGCAATCCTACGGGAGTTTAAACTGAAAAAAAGACTGATTCTATAGTTTCATTAATTCTAAAAATTTTAAAAGAGTTTAAATAGTTAGAAACTTGTCTTCAAAAGTGAAAGATATGTTTATTTTTCAACGAAAATTAGAAGTGATGTTCACCAGTAAATAATAGTGTGTAGTTGGAGATTAGATAAAACGTAAATTTCTATTTTGAAACTTGACAGAAATAAAAATTAAATTGAAACCGTAAGACTTGAGCTTATAGCTAAAAAGAAATTACATCTCAAATTTTCTGCTTGTGCAAATGAAAACACGGCAAACTGAAAATTTTACACTCCAAACACCAGAGTGCAAACCATTCAAGTGGATTTAAGTTTTGTGATTGCATATCCAACCTAACGAAATAGATTAAAGCTTTTAAATGTGTATGTGAGCTGAGAATTGGCACTGAAACTTTTTTTTTCTGAAGCTTACTATGTCTAGACAGCTGTTGATGCAAGCACTAAAATAGCTATATGCAAACAGAGATGCTCGCTTTTCTAAAAAAGAAATTGAATTGAGCTGTAGGTTAGTAGTACCTGAGTGCAAAATTTCTAGAAAAAAAGTTTAATTTTCATATATTTAATATGTGCCATTAGGATGAAGAGAAAAGTGGTTATTTGTTTTTAACTTCGCTAGTAGTAGCAGATTCTAGCGCTATGCAGTGAGTTTTCGGAAGACTGGCCATAAGTGACTTCAAATTTTTTTTCCAGTCTAAATTCATCAAACTATAACATCATTCTGCTTGCGGCCCTTTTTTTGGTTCCCTGCACACCACGAAAACTTTTAAGTGCCTAAAAAGTACAAAGCTCTTTTTTTCCATTTGATTTGCAGGATATTTGATTTTGGTTTAAATAAGGAAAAAAAAAAAAAAAAAAAGAAAAAAAGGCACCGTTCAAATGAATCACACAGTAAAATACTTTGTATTACGATGTACTAACCTAGAAAAAATTCCACTTGGGAAGAACAAATTTTAGATCCTCATTCATTAGATTTATTTTTGAAAACTGATATGAAAAATGAAAATTATCAAGAAGATGTAAATAATTAATTTTTTTAAATTTATTAAAAAAAAACTCAACTGTCTTTCGGATACTCATACTATATTACTAAAAATATTGAGAATCTTTTGTTTACAACCTGGCAGTATTGCAAAATCATTTGCTTGGATTTTCTAAGTGAAAAATTTTTATAAATAGTTGTGTAGCTAAACTGTCAGGGGCAACATGTAACTTTTACCAAGTGTTATCAAAAAGTTTTAAAGCTGTTCTAAAATTTTAGAAAGTATGACTTTTCATGTAAGATAAAAACAGATTTTTTTTCTAGCTGTTCCAAAAGCCAGATCTTGAGAAAGCTCAAGAATTTAAACATTAAATCTCAATTATTATACGCTGATGTACTTACAATTTTTAAATTTATTCCGTCTTTCAATGTGTATCTAATGCAACTAAGAAAAGTCTGGCTGAAGCTTGTTTTAAATATTGTGCAATCAAGCAACTGATCTAGACTGGTTTCACTTTTATTACAAATGGTTACCCTAGTATTCTGTAAAAAATTTATTTTAGCAACAGCCAATTTTGAAACATATTACAGCAGTTTAAATATGTTAAAAAGTCATTAGTTGCTTTGCGTTACACAAAACATCACGCAGCATCATGAAAAGCTTTTATTTCAAATTTCAATAACTGAATTCCTCTGCTAATGCATCTGTGAATATTTTGGATAGAAAAAATTCAACTTATTTTGATAAGGCATAACCAAAAAAAAGATTGAAGTTGCGGTTTTTGTATTGGCTCTATACTATGGCTTCAAATAGTGGACTTTCAAAGTTGAAAATTTGAAATAGTTTTACTTGTCTTGCCAAAGTTTTATGTGCCAACTAAACATTTTTATACAATTTAACGTCTCTAAAAAGCCACTACTTCTATAAATGAGGACAATTTTTAAAAAGTAGTACAGTGAATTTGTGTTTGATAACTTTTATAGTCATCTTCTTTATAATGAACCAAGTCGCCATGCCCTCCTTATCTTTTTATTTTAAATTTTTAAATTGCCACCTAACCAGCTAAAAAACTATGAATTTAACTGTCGAAACTCCTAACTTTATGAAACAAACCCCATTTGTTAAAAAGATTTCAGTTTTAGAGCACCATTTTTTCTTAAAACAAAATTTCATATTGTTTTTTTAAAAATTATTATTTTAACATTTCAAATCAGTTTTTTTTTGGCAAAAATTAATACTACAATACGCGTTGAGAATTTTATTTTGAGGGTCTTACAAAGATAAATATTGAAAAACAAATTATTTTATTACATGTTTTAATTTTCAAACACGTAACTTTTTTGAAATGAAAATAAGAGCCGACTTTACTAATATTATTATTCTACTTTGTAAATCTTAAGCCATAAAACATGGAGACAACTGTTAAACCGTTTATTTTTATCTATTTCTTTTCATTCTCTCAAACTTTAGCACAACTCATTGTTTTTTTTCTAGTTTAAATCACGAAAGTGCCTCTCAGTAGCTTCTATCAATTCAGGCTTTGAGCAACTGTAGATAATAAAAATAATTCTAGTGTAGCCGGTGGGTTATTTGCCAATACACGCTTACAAAACAGGATTCAAAGCAATGCAAAAAAGTTATGATAATTTTTACACAATATTTTTTAATAAAATAGCAAGATTTGACGGAAGTTTTTGTTTTATTTGCCGAACTAAGCACAAACAAAGCACTTCATTTTGGCGTTAAATCAAGAAATGGTGTTTCAAGCCTAAAAATGAGAGAAGTAAAAGCTTTTTTTGAGCAGTTCAGCGTGATACGTTTTGAAATTTCACTGAATTTGCCAAAAAAAAAATAGAACATAGTTTAAAGATAGTCAGTAATAAATTCTCAAGCTTTTGATTCCTTTAACATATTTTTGGTGAGGCCATCAAAACATGAGTTTATCGAATTTTCAAGAATATATTCTTAAAAATCGCTTTAGTAATACTGCGCATTGTGATGACTGTTGAAGTTTTGCTTGGTTATCTATACGCGTAAGTTGAGCCAATTCAACACAAATTGAAAAAACTTATTTAAGTGATTTTTGCTAATATTTGCATTCAAGTTAAATTCTAAATAATTTTTTACAGTTCTAACTTTTATTGGAGGAAAAGAGGAAGTTTTGAGTTCATCATGAGGGTGTCGTCAAATGAATTTTTGAACAGCATCATGCTACACTGGGGAATTTTGAGTAAACAGAAATTTTCATCTCCAGCGTTACAAGTGATTTGACATAAACGTATTCACGTACCCGGAGACTTTTGCCTCAGCAAAATCTCATACCAACTACCCAATAGAGGCTACTCAAGAGCTAGTCACTGAAGTTTGATAAAGAATGACTACACCTAGTAGTGTCTCCTACGATTGTATTGGCAAAGCTTGGAAACGTTATGGTTGTAAAACTACAACCATATCACGCCAAAACAAAGTGTGCGGCATGTACTGAAATTTTTGATCAGTGGGAAACACTTTAAAAAACAGGCGTGATTAAATGTTTAACTAAAATTAGAACACACAGCAGATTTATTGCGTATGATATTTTCAAAAATTTCGCTTGTTTTTTTTTCCCAAAAACATCATGAGTCTAATTTTGCTTAAAGAACAAGTTTTGAATAGTGTTTTGTAACTAATTGCGAACGGAGCCTAAGAATAAAAGACAACGCACAGAAGCAGAGTGAAAAGATTTCTTATGATTCTACATCGAGCAAATTTCTTTTGTCATCACCACACCAGACCTGCTTGCGGAGAGTTTTCCAAAATTTGCTTTTTATCTTTAACCACCTACCAACAGTTCTTATTCCCCAACAGTTCACTCTTCAAACCATCTCAACAGAACAACACCTATAAATACTATCCATTATATCTCTCAAATTTCTCAAGATATTCTAGAAATTTTTTCTTTTGATGAATCATGCGTAATTACACTGAAATTGATATGCAAATTGCCTTATTGGTTATTGAAGCAGGCACATTGATACGGAGTTCTGCCAGTGCACATAGAGTTCCTTCTCAAACCCTGAAAGCCCAAAACACGGCTCTGTAACACGAAAAGAAGCAAACTAAAGTAATCTTTGATTATCTCCGACACAAGAAAATGATTTAAAAAAGTAGGCAGTATTTCAGGGCTCTCTAGGGTTGCCGCCAACTCACCATCAATTGAGAGATCTAGCCACAGCCATTCTCAAAAAGTCGAGTGACTTCAAACCACTAGGCAAGCACTGGATAAACGGTTTTTCTGCCGAAATCTAGAGCTTAAAAATATAAGATGAAAGCCTATTAACAAAATGAGATATAATGGGGCTACAGCTAAAAGAATTCAAACGTTCTTCCAGATTTTGCAACTGCCAGCTGTATAAGTTATTCTGCAACAAGATCATTTTAACATGAATGAGACTGGCATCATAGAAGACCTTAGGTACAATGGTATTGTTATTGGAAGTTTAAAAAACTTTTTGCCATTCAAAAAACTCCAGACTCGCGATCCTGGGTTACAATTGTGTAGTACATTTCGGATAATGGCTAGACCCTTAAACCACTAGTGATATTCAAAGGCAAGGCCGTGCAACAACAATGGTTTCCTGATGATCCTCATAATATTGATTTTTTGAAGGATTGGAACTTTGAGACAAGTGAAAAACGGCTGGACCTCTCAAGAAATTGCACTTCAATGGCTCAAACAATTTTTCTACCTCAAACTCAACCCAGTAAACTAAGGAAGCGACTACTGATCTTAGATGACCATAGCAGCCATATCACTCCCAAGTTTATTTTAAAAAGTTATTTTTCTACGTACATATTTTACTCTTGCCGTCGCATGCTTCTCACGTTCTCCAGCCGCTTGTCGTGTCTGTATTTGACCCGGTTTAAAATGCATATCGTCGCGAGCTTGAGGAACTTTTTTCAATGAACGATTCGACTTCAATCGGCAAAGTATCTTTTCTTAAAGCATATCACAAGGCTAGAAATACTGGAATAACAAAATCAAATGTTGAGTCTGCCAGGAAGTAAAGCGGATTGTGGCCAGTCAATCTGGAAAGGCCACTGGCAAATCCAATGGCCGCAAAAGACAAAACAGATGAAGTGTGCCCTCGAACACCGCCAAAAAAAAAAGCTTTGATGTCTTCTCCTTTATTATATCATACGCCTTATTCATTTGCTCAAATGCGGCGTTCACTTACATCAAGTTTTGATAACTCTGACATGGGACCATCAGCGCGTCTTTTTTTCAACAAGATTGGTAAGGTCTAAGATTTGGCTCACACGGATCTACCAAAATGTGAACTAGACATAAAGACATATGAACACTTTTTTAAAGAGATAAACCACAAAAACGCGCCAAAGTACTTCCTGATTTCAATGAGCGCTTTACAACTTTTTCTGACGTTTTGCGGACACGAGAGAAGCTTAATCGTGTTTTCAATCCTCCTGGAACACCAGAAATCCCTGAAAAACAAAAGACATAAAATCAATTATAGTTTTTACTGTTCATTAATTTGTTAAGATTCAAAAAGTTTAATTTTTAGTTTTGCTGTTGTGTGATGAGTGACTGAAGTTGGTGCTATTTCAATTTCCAAGAATCGACATAGTGGGCGGTTAGGGGTAAAAATTGTTAAGAGGTGGTATGAGCAACATGCTAAAAGGGCCCCAACTTCACTTTCTTATTGATTTTTATTGACATACGCGTGCCTGCTAATTAACATGTTTTCTTCAAATAATATTATTAATCTTGAATAATGACTATGTCACTTTAAGATTTGTTGACAGTGAGTTATAAATATTTGTTTTTCTTCTAATGATAATCAGTCAAACTGATGCTCATTTAGAAATGTTGAGCCCTAGAACAAAAAGACTCGACAATCCGCTGAGAAAAAAAAATACAAATCTTTCTTCTTCTTTCATTAAACCACAAAGATAAAAAATCAGTTTATTGTCCTTACATCAAAACAGTTACATACAAAGAAGACAAAAGTTCAAAAACATTTGTCTCTAAGAGACTTTCAAAGTAGCGCTCTCAACGCGCGCAAGTGGTTTCAGCATTCGATGGCACCGGATTTAATCTGAATTTTCTCATGTGTCAAGAAAAACCTCAGATACTAGAAATAGACAATTCGTAAAAATCTTTGGCGGGCTGCTCTTATCAAGCAAACCCTCAGCAAATGAGTTGCAGAAATAAATCAAAAAAACTTGACTACCGCCCCAGGGTCCTTCTTAGTATCAAATATGACATATGACTTTTGAATCAAGCTCCGGGAAAACTTTTCTCAAAGTAGCGTGCTCTTCAGGATGTAGAGGGCACTCTTTGAGAACGGGTTCAACTGTTTCCAGCTAGCCACATTTGCAGTAACGATCTCGCTCAGTGATAGACCTTATTTGAAATTCTTTTGTCCAAACGCGCCATGATCTGTTTGCAGTTGAAACAACTTGCTAAAGGTGTGACGAGGCAAAGTTTTCATTACGAAATTTAGTGTATTGGGGTACTTTCCGCCATACAGCTCTCGTTGAGCTGAAGAGTAGCATTGTCGAAGTTCACCCAATTAGGCACAGTATTTTAGGCACTCAGCTTTTGAATTGCCGTACAAAGTGCCTTTCAGCTTGTGCAGTGCATCGCGAGCTTTCTTATCGCGATCACACACTGGTGGCTTCCACGGCGGTCTCTTACTTCAGTGCTTGTCGTCATAAATACCATCCATTTGCTTGACTCTAACAAACAGCTCTTCAAGGTTGCCTTCAACCAGTTGGCTGCGGTTGGCAAACTTTCAAACAGAGTTTCTTAGATTTACAGCTCTGATGGCAAATCGGTCGCGGATTTAGTTAAATTTACGTCTACTGACAGGATTTCAGCGTCTCATTGTATTGCCTTGACGGGCACTGATCTACAGTCGGCAAAGGTTTTACTGAGCGAAAATTGAAAAAACCTTCTAAATTTCTATAATTTCATTTCTCTTGCACCTAAGATCTTGCGTAACACGGTGTTCTGGACCTTTAAAGTTTATCTTTCCACTGGTATGTCAAGTTGTGCAATACAGAACTAGCATTGGACGCGCACAACATATGTAGACTTGCTTCATCGTCTGGCTAAAAATAGCTCAGTTATCCTCGCCAACCTGCCCATGATACCCATACTTTTGACTTCAAAAATGACGTTCATTGCATGCTCTTGGAACTTGAGTTTGCCGTTGATTATCAATCCCAGTAACCTTAGGCTCTTCTTGGCCTGGAATTATCCTTGTGAATTTTCTGTAAATCGAATCTCAAGTGAACATTTAAATAGAAGAAAACTTAGTATACGAGTTAACAAGGCTTCTAAAATACGAATGTACCAAAAATTTGTGTTATTGAGTATTCGCCGAGAAGAGCTATTAAAATTAACTGTTCTTGAAACCGTTAAAATTTAAAAGCCTCTGGATGCAGAAAAAACGACAGATGGCGCCATGGTTTTCCCCTGTTGTAGCTCTCTTGTAGATAGGGGTGAATAACCTTAGATCATCTCTACCCATTTTCCTTTTTTACTGAAAAACTGCATGCTAGGTCAACACCTGTGCCAGGTACCGATTAATAATTGTATTTTCACTAGCAGACGATTTTTAACTGAGATCACACAAACATAATTAATACCAAGAAAAAGTCTTTAGTCAGTCCCAAACCACTCTTGCCAGTTTAGGTCTTATGGAACCCTTGTCGTCCCTATCAGATTTTCTAAAGACCGCGTGTTTACTTGTATTAATAGTTATTAAAACTACCTTTGTGTCAAGGTATTTTAAAAACTAAGATTATCGAGATCTAGGGTTATTTTTAATGCGCCTTTGCTCGTATGCATGGAAATTCGGAAAGGTCAAAAATTCCGTTGAGCTATCATGACTCCTTAGCGGTGTGGTGCATTTAAACATGTCAGAAAAATCTGAAACGCAAATTAAGCAGCAGAACGAACAATATTAGCGATAGGATAGTAGAAAAAAACAACTTGGGCTGCATAAGACTTTCTAAAGACTTCCCTGAATTAAAAAGCATTGAATTTCAGGCAACGAGAAGTAAATCTACAGCTTATGAAGAATGCAGCTTCAATTAAGCTAAATGGTATTGAGAGTTTTTTGTTTCAAGAGTTGAATGGAACAAAGATTATGGCAAATCAGGTGAACTTCGGCAATGCTACTATTCCACTCAAGTAAGGCAGTAAGTTTTTTATTTCAAAGAATTTTCTTGTCAAGTATGTTTTTTTGCTATTTTCAAACAAGTTGTTCCAGCTGTGAGCAGGCCATGGTGCACTGAAATAGGATAGTGTTAAACGAAATTAATCACTGAGCCAGATCATTTCCGGTTAATGTGGCCAGCTAAAGAAACTACACTTTCAAAGTTTGAACAAAAATAAAATTTTAAACTCAAACCATTGGTCAGGATTTGTTAAGCTAAACATTTGGGCATTTTTAAATATATAGAAAAAGAAAAAAAACGTTGCTTAAATGGCCGATCAAAAGATCTGGCAACGCAAACCGAGAACCGCCAAGTGCCCTTAGTATAAAATTGAAAAAGATTTATTAGTAAGATCAACAAAATTATGTTCTGAAAAACGGTTTCCATATAGTTGAGAAGGTTCTATTTTACAAGATTAGGATCAAATGGCATTGCCAGTAAAGTTGAGTGTTTCTTTCTAAGCTCATTTACTGAAGTCGACTTAAGAGTTTTTTTTTTCACGGAAAGCGTAGGAACTTGTAAATACTAGAGGGTCAGTCAAATGAAATTAGTTGTTTCTTCCCAATATAAAGAGAGCTGATTCAACATATTTCTAACATTGATTGCTTCTCTCAGGGCCAAAACTTTTATAGCTTTTACAATAAGTTATGTGTTGTGACACTATTATTCAGAAAATCGTCAAAACCCCTGCCTGAACAATATGTGAAGGATTTAATCAGTTGAGTGAAGAAAAACTTTATTTTGATTTTCTCTAAAGCCTACTTGGTGAAAATGCCCCCGTATTTTCTACAGCTATCAAGAGTTCCATGCTTTCAATTTGACGTTTAACTACTTCCTATTTAGAAAATAAAAGGATGAACAGGGTTTTTTTCTTTAGTAGTGCTTGCGGTTAAAAAATTTCAAATTAATTATGGCCAGTTTCTTGCCCATCGTTTGTCCAGATAAGCTTCTGCGCAAACCTTAAAGTTGAAGTGCGATTAAAGTACAATTTAGGACAATATTGGTCGAAATCATAAAAGAATACTGAAACACATTTGGTATGCTTGTCACTAAAAATCCTGTAAAACCCCACAAAAAAAGCCTCAGTCTTAAAGTTTCACTACCTATTGCATTAATCAGTAAAAATTTCTGGTTTTATAACGAAAAATCACTTGAATTGATGATGATTCTCAAAACCTGGCTCTCTTTGCTGTAGCAGGCCAAGTAATGTTTTTAGCGTGTCAATTCCACAGGTGGCAATAAGTTGGCTGACCGTAACCACTGGCGACATAGCTCCTACATTCACGCTACTGTCATTAATTGCTTGAGCAGATTCTGGACAGACAGTCTGACAGGTGGTACTTGGTATACGCAACATGTAGGTGTCTTAGAGAGGCGACGCATAGAGCACATTTATATATTCAATTGTGTTGAAGGACGGGGTTTCAATTTTTCTGTTATCGGCCTATTAATGCCAGTAGGTAAAATAATAATATATGATATGGTAACCTGCAATCTTTGTATAATGGGCACAAAATATGTTTGCAACCGGCACTTCAAATTTGAAAGTGATATAAACCATTTGGTCACTGACTGACAAATGCCGCTGGCCAGCGAAAATCAAGTTTAAAGCATGCACTTTTGAGTACAGCTGGGAGTACTAATGACACCATTGTGTAGTACTGCAGCTATTGCTGACGCTACTGTCATCTCCACTGAAAATCAGTCCAACCACCCCTGTCAAGCGAGACGAGGCCCTTGTCTGCGTATTTGAGTTTTGTACCAGTTTTCCAGGGCCACGTTCCGACTTCAATTATTTTGAGATCACTATTAAAGTGACGCCTTTTTAAAAAATTCATTGCAACACTAGAAATACGAAAATGAATTAATTGGCGACTTTAGCGTCTCGAAAAATTTTACCATTTGGCTTCTTTAAAAGAAGCACTACCGTGGCGTTTACGGAAATTAGAAAAAAAAAAGTTATAGAAAAACAAGCTACAATAACAACTGTGACTTGCAATTATAGTACCTTAAAATCTATGGTAATTATTATATCAGTACAAGTATTTGGTAAAACTAACTTTGAGTCATTCTCCATTTGATAGTTTTCAATTCTTTTGATGCTCTAGATAATTATTAACTGCTCATTTTAACAAAATTTTAATTATCGAGACTTTTTTCTTCGGACAAAAACGCAATCTTTAAGAGGCTTGACAACTAATTCATAGAGATTGGGTTTGAACGAAACTTAAAAAGAACATTTCAATTTTGTAAAGAGTGGGAGAACAAAACAACAGCCTCGTTCATTGCCATCCCAAGTCTTGGCTGCCTCGAAACCCGTAAATAATTTAGAATATCTACTTTTCCGTCTCAAAACAAAAAAAAAACCCATATTGAAACTTTTGTTTTGTCGAGAGGCTCCTACCGTAGAAATGTACGTCTCCGTCCAGTGGCACTTGAACCATTTTTTCTTTTGTTTCCCTGCTAAATTTTTGTTACTTCTGACATGAGAATACATGTATAATTTGTTTTGTAGGTAAAAAAATTCTTGTTTATGCAAGGACACTCAACTTTTCACTGGTTAATGGAGGCCATGTGCATATGGAACTACCAGTTTAGGAAGGCTTGTTCTAAAGAAACTTTGCTCATTGGCTAAGCTGCAAGCGTGAACCCAATTTTGGACTTAGAAGAAAAACTCCTTGAAAAGAAAAAAAAACCTTTTCAAAGCCTGTTTAGAAACTCTTTTGAGCATTTCTCAAATTTATTGCAAGCGACTTTCAAATTGAAAAAAAAGGAAATAATTTATCCTTTTGAAGTAAGCATTATCATCCTCGTTCTTGCAGCTATCTTTAAATTTTTTTCTTTTGGAAATAAAAGAAAAAAAACCTGCTCAATTTTTGAATTTTTTTCGAACTTTTCTAAAAAATTTCAAATTGCTCCTTTGATTTTTTTTTGTTTGCTCCATTATTTTTCTTCTATACTTCTCAGTGTTTGCTCGTCTGAGGTCACCCCCAATGTAAGTGCTTCTAATGCCTTCTCCTTCCCTGACAAGAAATATTTGCGTAAATGCTGCAATGACTTGTGCTGAAGCAGATCAAAACCAAACACCCTGGATAATATTAACCTTCGATGTCTTATAACCAACAGTTCTCCTCTCACTACAGTAACTCACTTCTAAATTATGGTTTTAGATTCAGAATCTCTTAGCACTACTGTAAATTCAGTGTCCGAGTACTCCTCTAACTCAAACCATGAATGGACTCCTATGAGCAAAATTGGCAGAGGTGTCGTTATCGGCAAACATACTCCCAACCCAAACAGAAAGCACGATATTTCCCTCAATCTCGGTGACGAAGTTTACGTCTTTGAGTCTCATATCTCCGGCGCCTGGTACAGAGGTTATGTTGTTTCTCCTCCTTCTGCACACGCAGCCTTTAACCAACCTCTTCCCAGAGGTAAGAAGATCAACAACGCTGCTCTTAAGGCACTTGACGCAAACATTAGAACCGGAATTTTCCCTTGCACCTTTGTTCACCTTCATGAGTACTTTGATCTCTCCAGAAATGACAGCAAGCTCAATAGCCTCAAAGAAAGGTTTGCTGCATTTGGTGAGAACCTGGAATACGACACTGAATCTTTTAACTCTGGCTTCAAGTCCAAGCCTCCCCCAGTTCCAGCCTTGAGACTTGGTAACGAGGTTTCCACCGTTCCAAATGAGCCTCTTGTTGACGATATTTACTCTGTCATTGACGAGTGGTACAATACTTATGTCTACCATCACTATCTTTTTGGTAACTACGAGCTCGTTAACACTATCAACACTATCATCCAAGAACTCTATTTTATCCGAAGAAAGCTCATTTATGGACTCCTCACTTCCAGCGAGCGTATCCTGGCTCGTAAGAAGGTTATTTGGCAAATTGCTCGTGTAATTAACATGCTGAATCGTGGTCACGTCGTCCGTGATACCAAAACTGGTGATATTGTTACCGGCAAGGAAGGTCACGTCCGTCTTGCTCAGGAGCAGATTCTTACTGCTCTTGCTCCAAACTACCCTGATCATTCCATGATTAACGAGGTAGCCCCCGAGGCCACTCTTCCCAAGCACATTTTGGTTGACTTCAAGTCTTGTATTGGTCAGGGCTATGGTCACGGTCTTACAGTCTACTTACAACTTCGTACTAAGTCTACTCGTTTAACTGAGCCCTTTGCCATTCAGATCAAACCTGATATGCGTCTTACCGATTTGTCTGCTGTTCTTTTTAAAGATCTACCGCTTTCTATTGAAAGGGGTGATGTAATCCTCAGTGCAGAAGTATTTGAGGATGTTTCTTTGAAGTCCAAAAGTCCTACCTCAATGGCTACTATTCTTGGTGGCCAGTCTAGCTCTTCTAACGCTATTAGCACCAGATCTCCTAAAAAGCAAGGTCGTCGTGGTTTAGCTTCCGGAGCTGCTGATATTTCGCGTCTGTTTAGAATTGAGGACAAGGGTGAATCTCCTTTTACTATTCGTATGTACGCCACCTACTTCTCTGCTAACGAACCTAGCAAGGAAAACAGAGGTTGGGGTGAGCTGTTTGAGAGAATTGTCCGGGGTCGTCCCCGTGGTGTGTATGTATTTCATTTCCAGCTTTTGCCGCTTCAGCTACTAACTTTTTATTTAGCGCCATCACTCCCCGTGCTGAACAGGTTGTCTGTACAGTCAAAGAGTTTGAGGCCCCCACTGTCAAGAACATTGAACATCTTCAGAATCAAGATTCTCGTTCGGCTATTGGTATGGCCAAATCTTTGACCACCACTTCATTGACCGATGATCGCAATGACGTCTACATTACCTTAGGCAAGATCTCGCTCAGTCATGTCACCAACATTATTGCCGATTTCTTGTTGGTTTCTTTAGGCTCATCGTCTGGAAAAACCCTTTTTAGCAATTCTTCTAATACCGATGCTCTCACTACTTGGGACTCTCTTGCTACCTATAACAACGAAGTCGTCGGCGAGATGATCCGGGTTAACAACTTTGAGAAAAATGAGAGCATTAATTTCAGTCTTTATGTGGGCGGTGAGTTTATTGCTCAGACCAATATTCCTATATGGCACGGAACCAAGGTTTGGACTGGTAAGAGAACTGTCAACTTTTCTCGTGATTCTGACATTATCGCTACTCTTAACCTATCTGTTGAGTTTGTGGGTAACGGCTTTAACACTGATGTCGCCATTGAAAAAATTCTCCACTGGAGGGTTGTCCACGATGCTCATGGCATTGAGGAATTGATTTCTACACTCAACAAATTTAAAATCATTGATTCAAATGAGTTTGTTAAGCGTTTCCACGAGATCATGGATGCCCTTTTGGAGATGCTGTCTAGCTTTTTGAACTCTGACAGAAACGATTTGCTCTTAAGTATCTTTCATGCTCTTGTCAGCACTCTTGAGAAGGTAACTGCTAGAAACAAAGATCATCTTTACCTTGCCGACGACTACATGAACAACCGGTTCAACTTTGCTGGCCTTTCTGAAATTCTTCTTACTTTAATGGACCAGGCCATTCAAATTGACATCGGCCCGGGCCGTGACCATGAGTCTTTACTCAGACTTTTTAAGGTCACTGACTATTTTTCTCAGTTGATTGGTGCTTCTGCTGCTATTGACTCTGACCGTGGTCGTGAAGCTCAGCAGGTCACTATGGCTGCTCTCAGAAAGCACCTCAAGCGTGTTACAGATTCTATCAAGCACGTTGTTTCTCGTCCAGATAAGGACTTTGTCGAACTCCAAATTACAGTTGTCCAGAATATTTTCCATTTCTACAACAATGTTCGATTTTACATCCCTGCTGACGATATGCTCCAGATGATGATAGAGATGACCGATTCTATTCGTAATGACAATGACAAGCTAAACACTCAGCGTCTGCTTCTTATCAAGAAGTTCTCTGGTTCTTGGTACTACCAGCAATCTAAATACAGACCACACATCACTGCGTACACCATCAAGTGGACTCTTCCCTTTTGGCTTGACACCAGAGAGTTTACTCAGGAGCGCAAGGATCAAATCAGATTGCTTTCTGGTATTTTTGCTGCGCAATTCAGCATTCTTTGGCCTGTCAAGCACAAGGAACCCGAGGTTTGTAAGCGTTACGGACAACTTTTACCCGTTGGTGCTAAGATCTACAACGAACTGCTCACTCAATTCGAGTCTAGCGGTAAAAAGAGATCTAGACAGGTCTTCTCGCCTCTTTTCCCCGAGTCTTATCCCTTCGAGACTAGACCTATTGACTCTCTAGTCAATAACGCTGTTTTTGATGAAACTCTTATTGAACTTGGTATTGTTTTGACTTTGCTTGTCAACATTTCGCACTTCAGTGGCCAGCAGGTTATTGACAACTCTCTTACTACCACACAATACAGTGAACTTGCCTTTAACATCATTCAAGCTTGTAATGCAATGTTGAATTCAGTCTCTTTCCCCAAGCTCTGGATCTCGCTTCTTGCTGTTCACCACGAGACTGTCTTGGGTTGTCTGGACTACCTTTCGGTTTTGATGAAGAGCAGATTTATTCCTCTTCCTGAAAATGCTGAAGAATTTAACTCCGGTCTCTGGTTCTCTTTTCTTACTTGCTTGCTTCATTTGGCTGGCTCTGAAGCCATTGCTGTTGAACATCTGCCAGAGCAAAAGCGGAAGACTGTCTGGAAAATATCTGGTGATATTCGTGGTCGTGCGGCTGACTTACTCAGAGAAATGTGGGATGCCATCGGTTGGCATGCTACTGATGAAGACAGAAACAGATTCCAGCTTGACATCTTTGGCGGGTTCCAGGTTCAGATGTTTGGTGGCGAGACCAGTTTGGTCAGAGATGTTCTTAACCTTTGTCTTGTTCGTCACCCCGCTGCTCAGAAGGCTGCAGTCCATGTTCTTCACTCCATGATTGTTAGTGAGTGGACTTTGAACGAGGATCTCACTGGTTTGCAGCGTGAAATTATTGCCAGCTTGGATGATATTTTCCAATCCCGCGCTTTCTTGCCTGAAGACTACGACAAGGCCTCCTTTTCTCAAGTGCTCCGCGGCTCGTTCCGCATCGACCGCGAAGACGAAGTTTACCCTTACATCACCGCTCTTGTCACTGATGTTGAAGATTTCCTTGATTTGTTGCTTGATCTTTATAAGGTCCCTCCTGGCGATGCCTACAATGATGACAGAATTTTCCACGCTCTCAATGTTCTCAACTTCCTTAAGGACATTGATAGAGTAGAAATCTTTTCTCGTTATGTCAACGATATTGCTGAGTGGAACAGATCCAAGGCCCACTATGTTCAAACTGGTCTTGCTTTGAGACTGCTTGCCTCTGCTTATGATTGGTCTTACGATCAGAAACTAGATGCTTCTGAGCATCCCAACTTCCCAGCTCAAACAGGTTTTGAGCGTAAGGAGGCTCTCTACGAGGACATTATTCAATGCTTTTCCCGTGGCAAGTCATTTGAAAACGCTATTGATGCCGTTAAGGAACTTATCTTGGCTTACGAAACTATCGCATTTGATTTTAAGAAACTAGCAAACGCTACTAGAATTTTGGCTAAGCTTTACGAGAGTGTAGACACTGTCGAAAGATTGTCTCCCCAGTTCTTTAGAGTTGCGTACATTGGTGTCGGTTTCCCTCGCTCTTTGCGAAACAGATTCTTCATTTTTGAGGGCAGCGCTTGGGAGAAGCTTGAGAGTATTCACGAGCGTCTACATAAAACATACCCTGGAGCAACTATTGTTTCTAACGAGGCTGCTGCCAAGAAGGATGGTCAATATCTGTTTGTTACTACTGTCGAACCTGATAATGAGGGAAATATTATTTACCTTAACGGTATTCGTCCTACTCCTGGTGCTAGAGAGTACCAGTCTCGTATGGACCTGCGTCGCTTCTCTTTCTCTAGACCTCTTCCTGGAAACACATCTCCTTTGGATCTGTGGGTCGAAAAGACCACATATGAGACTTATCAGGCTTTCCCTACAGTTGTCAAGCGTAGTGAGGTCAAGACAGTCAATGTTGTGAAGCTTTCTCCTCTTGAGAATGCGCTGCAGCTCTTGCAGTCTAAGATCAACGATCTGGTTGAGCTTGAAAGCAACTTTAAGAACGGCAAGTCTGATCAGAGCAGCATCTCACGTCTTGACTTGATTTTGTCTGGTGCTGTCGATTCTCCCGTCAACGGTGGCATTCAGCTTTACCGTGCGTTTTTGGAAGACGACAGCTTGCGTGCCGACGCCAGCACTTCACCGCTGGTGCTTGCGCTTGAAAACGCTTTCCTTGAATACGCTTCAGCAATTCAGCGCTGTCTGGTAATTCACGGTAAGGTGGTGCCATCGACGCTGCGTCCCTTGCATCTGAGTCTTGTCGAACTGTTTAGCCGCAACTTTGCTCCTGAGCTCGCAACTCTTGGTGAGGGTATCTCATACGAGGAGCAGCTGCGCAATGGCTCACTTGCGCGCCACGGCTCGGTTGGCCACAACTTTGGCTACGCCAAGCCGTCTAGTGTATCCCGTAGCACGACCGAGCGCGTAGAATATGACGATGACGTCGAGTCTAAGGCCAATCTTGACTCTCTGCTCGGCAATGCTATTGCGGCGTCTGACATCTTGATCCGCGGCTCCGATAGCCGTGCTGGCAACGGTGATGGCAGGAAGAGAACCACCATTATCAAGCAGGCTCGCAACGACAGTACTGGAAGAGCCATGTTTAACTAAAGAATGAGTGTGACTATTTTGGTAAAAAATAAATTTTGTAATTATATTTTTTTTAGTTTTTGGGAAATGATTTTGTGTCTTAGTTATTCTTTGTTTTTGACAATAGGTTGTTTTTAAGTAAAATAAAACGCACTTAAAATAAAAATCTTTTGGATCAGAGTAATTATTTCATAGAATCGACTGTATGCGTCTGTAATTCTAAATTTCTGTATACTTTCTAGTCTATCAAAAAAAAAAAATGGAATTAAAACAATTACAAATAAAATAAATACTACTGCCCCCTTCTCCTACTGAAGCAAACCTAATCCCTAAATGTGCAGCTGCTTTTGTTTACCTTTACCTGGGTTCCTTGCCAGGGCATGCTGGAGGCCGCGCGAGCGGCGGCCGGCCCCCAGTATCACGCTGTCGTCGTCAAAAATTCCTTGAGAGTCTACGGCACTGCGGCCTCGGTGACTGCTACGGCTGCCGCTACTGCCGCCGCCAGTATGGGGTTTGCTGTTTTTGAGTGCTAACCATTTTGTGTTGAGCTCGAACTTGTCGCGTTCTACTTTCATGACCAGACCAAGTAGCGTAGCAACCATGGCGTCAAGCTCTTGGACGTTGAGCGCATCAAACACGTCGCTAGTGGTGCCGTTGTTGTTGTTGTTGTTCTTATTTTTGCTGGTGTCATTAATACCGCCGCTAGTATCACCACCACCATTGACGTCCAGAGGTTCGTGCTTGCTGAGCTGCGTCGTGAACGCATTGATCCGTCGCAATAAATCATAGTCCGGCGGCGTTTCGCCGGCACGGACAGCGCGTGCGTAGCGACGGATAGTGGCGAGGCGCTGATGAAACATGCGCAGCGCGCTTGCCTGTAGGTTAAGGCGAGACGCAAGCTCGTGGTCGGCGGCGCCGGAACCCTTCACCACGTCGGCAACGGCAATACGCTCGGCCTCGCCTGTTTCAATCCGCAGCGGGAGCTCCACAAACTCGATTTTAAGGTCAATGTATATGGGTTCATAAGCGCGCAGCGGCAGCTCACCGGATCCGCCACTCGCGGCCGTACCCGGATTCTGTTCCGGATCCATAACCATCAGGATCGGGTTGTCGCAGACCGAGGTAATCTGTTCGTGTAGTGCGAGTGATAGCTGTACTGGGTGCATGGGACGATTGGGTAATATGTGGAACCAACCGACGAGCTCGTAGCTTGGAAATGTTTGTAAGTAAAGCTCACGCTTACGCTCAAGATGCTTCTTGTTAATTTGAGTCGTGGCTTCTGCACCATCTTCGTTGGGGATTGTGTCGAGAAGAAGCTCAAAGGCTATTGAAACGACTACTTCGCGGTGGCTCCGCCAGCCTAAGAGTCCACCGGCAACTACAGAAGAAGAAAAAAGAAGTTAACAAAATTTTGAATCAAAAAAAAAAAAAAAAGTCAAGTGCAAGTTTAATCAGCAAGTCTATCAAGTAGAAATAGTACAGTGTTCTAAGAAAGATTTAAGGATGATAGGACATACGTGGTTTGCCTGTGTTCTTTGCACGCGTGTAGTAGTCCGATATGTTGAGGAGGGGCAGCGGGTGTAGCGCAAAGGTTTGCTGGGACGGATCATTCGTGCCAGTCACG
Source organism: Geotrichum citri-aurantii (assembly GCA_030463015.1). Lineage (NCBI taxonomy): Eukaryota > Fungi > Ascomycota > Dipodascomycetes > Dipodascales > Dipodascaceae > Geotrichum > Geotrichum citri-aurantii. The sequence goes on from JAKVQX010000029.1 coordinate 36,470, forward strand.
ACGGCGTCTAATGGTTTATATGGATCTGACATGAGATTAATGTGCGTGCGTATGTTTGTGTGTAAATTTACAATGCTATGGGGGGTGAAAGGATGAAATACAAAAAAATAAGAATGGCAAAAAAAGTCTTGTGTGATAGATAGTGTTTTTTTTCGTGATGTTTTTAACATTAAAATAATTTAAATGTCAAAGGGTAAGGTTTCATACAATTTACGCCGTGCTTATAAAAAGCAGCATTACAAATTAATTCAAATACCAGGCTATCATGATGATTAGTTCAAAGAAAGAAAATATAATTGTATTTTCACAAAATTATAAAAATTAAAAAAAAATTTGAAAAGTTAGATGTAGGGGGCCATGACCATCCAGATGCAAACCATCAGCATCCAAATGTCTATTCTCGATAGGCGCCCCATGATCCATCAAGCATACGGCAACGACGATTTGAATGATTGAATGATTAGAGTGCCGCTGCCGCAGCCAATGGCTTGATATTCTCCTTTACAGAACCCGATAAACTGTGGGGATATATAAAACAAAGTAGACGGGGCAGAATAGGAGTGTTGTTGTTGTTTTTTGGTAAGAAAACGAACAAAAAACTTTTTAAAAAAAAAAGAAAAAAAAGGATATGACTGAACGAGGACTCCAGAAGAAAAAAAAAAAGTTGTATTGATATTGCTGGTTATGTATTGTCGAATAAATTTTTTTTAAGAATTCATGATACTTCCTTCTTTAAATCGTCGAAGCAAGCTCCAGGCTTGAGCATGTCAAAAACTAGAAAAAGCATCGAGCAACTTTAAAAAAAATGTGCCATGATTCTTTGGTAACATTAAAGAAAATAAAAAAAAAATTGGAAGAAAGAGATTAACTGAGAAAATAAAAAAATTCTTAAAAATTTATACCTGACCCAAACCCCAGCAGTCTTTACCCTAAACATATTCACGTGATTATTTACATGAAGTGTTAAAGTAATTTGATTGGTCTGGCTTGATGATTTTAAAGCAAGCTGAAATAAAAAAAATTCAATAAAAAAACTTAACAAGTAAACTTGAATTAAAAAAGTTTTTTTTTGCACTTATGACATGGACAATTTAGACTTGATTTTGTTCTCTTAGTAAATTTATCTTTGTTAGTGCTGTGTTCTTGAGCATTTTATAGAATTCATTTAAAAATACAGAAAAAAAAAAAAAAAAAAAAAAAAGGACATACAGCCACTAGACACTAAATTTGCAACATCTCTGACAAAATTTAACAAAAGTTTTTCCCAAAAACAATAAAAGATAGCAGTATGACCGCTAAAACTTATTTAAAAACACTTAAAACAATTTCTTTTACAAATTTAAATGCCTGGAGATATGATTCAACAAGAAAATGAACCAATTTGATAATGCTAAGGCTACAACAAGTTTTTTTTTTTTTTTGAAATTTTGTCTTTTTTTTGGTATCGGCATCCTCTAATTACATTTAATTTTTGTATGGTTACTTATAACTTTTGGTTTCAGAACAAAAAAAAAAAACAGGATCTACCTCTATATACTATACTGCTACTATTCTACTTTCTATACTACTCCATATACTACTTTACATTCCACTGATAACTTTTTTTACATTTTTTTTCATCTCTACTTTTTTTTTTTTTTTCTTCTGAAAATTTCCAGTACAGTAATACAGGTAATCGCAAACTAACCCAGTAAGATTTACAAAAAGTCAATCTATTTTTTTTAATTTTCAAAAAAATAAATGTATTAAAATATTCTTTTTGAAGAAAGAGGTGAATATCATCAACTTTTCAATGTATACTAATTATTGTGACACGACTAATATTTTCTCCTCTTAAACGGCGGCGAAAGTTCGTGTTGATGATGGTGTTGCTTCTCGCGCTGTTGTTGTTGTTGCTGGTGCTGCAGTAGCAACTTTTGATTCTGAATAAGCTTTTGCAGCTTGTTTTCTTCATCACTCGGTTTAGAACCCTTTTCTTCTTTCCAACGTCGTCGGAAATCTTCTGCTTCCGTGTCGTACCGCCGCGTCTTCTCGCGATACTGCTCTGACTTTTTGTTGTTGGTCTCCTTAATATTTTTGGTCTTCTCCAAATACGGTTCCTTCTCCTTTTCAGGCAACTCGCGCCACATCTTGCCTAACGCTGCCCGCACTTCATTACGAGCCGCTTTGGCATTAGGGTCCTTGATCTCAGCTTGCTTTTTGGCATCACATTCCTGCCGGCACTTTTCCCAGAAATCTTTCTGGAAAATAAGAAAAGGATTTGCGCCAGAGCGCTCGGGCTTCATGGGCCGTTCGCCGAGTTCCTTGATCATGTCGATGCGCATGCGCTCATTATCCTGCACTTGGCGCGCTTCCTTGAGTCGTTTGAGCTTAGCTTCAGGACTATTTTCATCAATCGCAGGAGCTGCAGGCACGGCCGGTGTGACTACGTATGCCTGTTGAGGAGGCTGAGCCTGTTGTTGATACCGATCCATCGATATTGTCGGGATAATTGAAGAAATTTGAAGTGGTTGTTGCTGTGGCGTGTCAAGAACTGTGCGCTGTGTAGGCGTTCCGACAAGAGAAACATCGGGAGTAACATGGCTTGAAAGCCCCGAGCTGTGACTAATACGCTGCAAACTGCTGGCAGAATTTCCACCGTTATTGTTATTGATATCATTAAAATCATCACCATTGTTGATTAAAATGCTGCTGAGATTTGGCTTGTTGTAGTATTTGATGTTGTTGATAGTATGAACATAATCCTTTGAAGGGCACAGTGGTCGTGGAATTGGAATGTCGCCAATCAAGCTATGTAGCACCTCTCCAGCAGCACGCAGACCGGAAAGGTATGCACCATGAACTGTAGCAGGATGAGACCGGCTAGTAGCCTCACCAGCAAAAAAGAGCGATTCGCCAATAGGTCTGGCCAAAAGATCGTAGTCGGCACCAGTTGCTTCCAGTCCCAGGTAAGAGTAAGACCCCCGGGAAAGCTTGTCCACTTGCCAGCGCGTCACAATTGACTCAACTAGCACAGCATTGTGAACCTCAGGGTAGACTGCCTCAAGAGAATGCTTTGCTGCTTTGACAATCGACTCGTCAGACTCCGTAGCAATTTTCTGAGCAGCCGCTCCTGAGATCACGCCAATCAGGCACGGTTTTCCTACAGCCTTGGTAACATTGTAGAATGCATAAAACTTGCCTCTCGATGATCTATAATTATCTTGGATGTGACCATAGCCCTGACTTGGTTGAGAAATAGCAATGATGTCCTTGTCTTCATCCCAAAAAGGTTTTTCATAAACCAAGCACACTTTATTCATGACACCAAAACCTAGACGCTCAATACTGTCAGATTTCCATTTAGGTAAATCAGGTATAAACTGAATGGTTCTATCTTTTAGAACACCCAAAGGAACAGTCACGACTACTCGATCAGCCTTAATTTGTTCTCCATTTTCTAAAAAGATCTCGGCCTGGTCGTTAGAGTACTCAACGACACTGACACAAGACTTGAAACGAACATCAAGCTTATCTTCGTAGGTGTAGAGACCACGCGCCAATGACATGTATCCGTTCTTAGCCATCGACGATGTTCCAGTGAATGCCTTAGGTGCGTGTTGATTCCAGTTACCCAGACTGAGGTTATCGAGGCACGTGGCACTGCTGTTTTCTAGATTTGCGTAGTACCAGTTGAGCAATCGTAACTCCAGAGGAGTGATTTCTGAAATCTCCTGTAGCTGCTTCAGTAGGGCATCCATACTCATACCCAAACTGGGATACATTCCGAATTGTGGTTCAGGAGCCAAGTTGATAACAGTATCATCAGCAACCCCAGGCTTGAGCTTGACACCAATGTTTTTCAAAAATTGAACCTCAATTTTTCCGGGATTGTTGTTGCACCACTCAGAATCAGACTTGTAATCTGATTCGTCAATTTGGTTATCGCGAAAAGCACCGTTATCTTCAGTCTTGGCAATCGTGCGAGATTCTTGGTAGTCATCGCGCGGGTCCTTTGCAACTCTGATAAGCACCTCGTCACCTTTAGCAGTTTTAGGCGGTAGAACTGGGTTGCAGAATTGAGACACTCGTTGAAGTAAGTGATCAAACAATTTTTTGGTCCGCTTTTGAACCGCCGGATCAACCTTATCTTTGCCAAAAAAGTCGTAAATTTCCATATCACGATTAATTTTTTCCACAGGGAGACCCAGTTGCCGGCGAATGAGAACTGCCAATGGATTTCCATTGCCATAGCCAGGTATGACGTGGGCACCAACATCAACAGCATGGGAAGGATCGGATTTGAGGTGGGCCGAGTAGATACGACCACCAATACGGCGTCTGCCCTCCAATAATAAAATTCGAGGGGTATCCTGGTACTCTGAAAAATAGCGAGCCTTTCTCCTGAATAGATTGTCAAGCTGGCGAGCACAACTAAGACCAGAGATACCTGAGCCAATAACCACGACCGTCAGTCGTGGTTTTCTCTGTTCCTCGGGCACAGCATTGTAGAAATCAAACGTTGGGTATTCAAAGCAACCAAAGTTGATGTAACCGTTACGTACCAGCCAGTCATACGCAACCTCTGCCATGTTGAAGAAACGTTCCTCACGCGCACAGCCAGCGGCTTCGGGGCGCGTTACATTAACTTTAGGATTAGAAAGCCAAAGCCTCAAAATGCCGTTTCTGATGTTCAGATAGGTCGTGACGTGGACTGGGGTCAGATATTGACGAAGGATTTTGTGCTCACCAATGTGCAACTGAAATGGGTTCAATCGAGATGAAATGGCGGCCGAAACACATTGTTGACCGTAGTGAGCACCACTAACGTCGGTGGGGATTGATGATTTAGCCTTGTATTTTTGGCGAATCAGCATAAGCTCAGCCTCATGAGGTAGAATAGGAGCAAAGTAGTTATCTGCTGAAGGTGATTCAGTTTGTTGCAGCCTAGCAATCGGTGGTGAGAGCAAAGGCTGATTGTTGATGAGCTGGAGTTGTTGTGATTGTTGTAGCCCAATCGGACCGTGCTGGGGTGAAAATTCACCATTATATACATTGTGCATATTCGACTGCTGGGGGGTGGCACGCGAAGAGCCAATAGCGTACAAGCCAGGCGAAACTGATGCCGATTGTTGACGCTTCTGCGAGTTTATTAAAGAGGTGTTGGAAGAGTGTGAGAGTCTAGTAGAAGGTCTAGATCTAATGAGATCGTTATACTGGTCTTTCTTAGCCTGCTGACTAAAGGAGGTGCTTTGTCTGATTTGTTGTTGCTGTTGCGGCTGTTGTTGTTGTGACTGTTGTTGCTGCTGCTGCTGCTGCTGTTGTTGTTGTTGTTGTTGCTGCTGCTGTTGTTGCTGTTGTTGTTGTTGTGATTGTTGTTGCAACTGTTGTTGAAGTTGTCGTTTTTGTTGTTGTTTGGATCGCTCTTGAAGCTGAGGCTGCACAGTCTGTTGATGTGTGTACTGAGCAAAGTTGTGTAGATTCTGCGTAGCATTACCATTAAGTTTGCTAGTGCTCCCAGAGCCAGTATTACGGAGGCTTCGTTTGCCAACGTCTTGTGTTGATGCAGGCGGATTAGTAGGAATGCTAGTAGTGTCACTAAACGGATAGAAGGAAAAATCCGAGTCTAAATTCAGACCAAGGCTGTTTTTCTGGCTTTCATTGGAGTTGAAATTTATTGGTGTAGTATCAGCATTTGAGCTGTTACTAGGAGTGACGCTATTGCTGTTAGTCTGGTCATAGATAGACCACAGTTGATTAATATTTTGCTGGTCCAGAAAAGCTTGGTTGCGTTGACTGTTGCTTATTTGACGGTGCTGCTGTCGTATTTGTTGGCGCTGCGCTTGTTCCTGCTGTTGAAAGTGACTGCTGGAGGGGTTTGTACCGTTATTGTTATTATTGCGACCGTTTGAAGTTCTGTTTATGAATTCCAGAGGGGTCTCGAGCAGAACGTCAGCAGCAGTAGATGTGAGCGACTGGTGAGCCGACGGTTTGGACGAAGAGAGCTGAACGTTGGAATCGCGAGAATTTAGCGACACGCCGAAATCAAAGGGATCAGTGAAGCTTTCGTCTATTAGAGATGTTCCAGTATCATTATTGTCGATAAGCTTGGGCAGAGCTGAGTTAGGATTTGAGCCGTCATCGGTAGTGTCAAAGTTGTCAGTTGCAAAGTCTGAGAGAAGAATCATATTGGATCTAGTGGTGTGGAGCCTCTCTGGTATTTGATTATTCATTTTGTTTGGCTTGAATTTCGTTTCTTATTGTGATTCGGAGATATCAGATGGATTAGTGTGAGAGAGAGAGAGAGAGAGAGGGGAGGTTGGTGGTGGTGGTGAAGCCGATTAGTTGTAATAAATTCAATAGCTTTAAAACAACAAGCGAGTTGTGAGTAGCATAAACAATCAAATCTCGACGATATCAACCATTGAAACCTAAAAAATTATATTTATATTGTAGCAAAAAAATATTGGGTGAGTGGATGTGTGTCTGGAGTCGACGAGATGTTAGCAAAAAAAAATTTAACTAGTGAAAAACAAAGAAAAAAAAACTTAGATGTATGAAAATAAGAAAAATACATACGAGACGATTAGTGTTATTGCGGCCAGGAAATGACCAAGATGGCTGTAGATAGGCGATGTTGTAGTGGTGATAATTCCTGGGAGACGGCGGTTGGGAAAAATGTAGTTGTACCAGAGTTGGCGTAAGTGTGAAGAAAGAAGAAAAAAAAAAAAAAAAGGGAAAAAATTCACGCGACAGGCGAGATACAGGGGGAGTTTATAGTTTTATTGGATAGTGGCGTTGTCAGTGATACTATAGTTATTATTAGTATTGCAGATTTTGTTGAGTGATGAAAGTAAGGAGTTGGTCTTCAGCGTAACAAATCAACTAATAATGGTAAAAAAAAAAATTAATAAAAAAGAAGGTCGATGTCGTTGGTGGTAAGATGTTAATGTTGTTGTTGATGTTGTTGTTGGTGAAGAATCTGGGAAAAAAAAAAAAAAAAAAAATCTGGACTGAAGGAAAGAAGATAAAAAGTTGAGTGAAATTTAGCACAAATTAATAGAACACCAAATAAAATACAAAAAAAGGTTAGGTAAAATTGAATGAAATTTAAAATAATTTAAATTTTACTAAATAAAACTAAAAAATGACAAAATACTGAAAAAACTTTAAATATTAAAGCTGCGATGAGACAACCCGTCACCGGCTTTTTTTCATAATGGAAAAGAATCACAAACTGATTGGCCTTTTTATAAAGTCTATTCAACAACAACGAATGAAAAAATAGAAATTTTTCACCATAAAAGGCACTCCAGAGATAGAACAAAAAAAAAAAAAACTTCTACCTATTGAATTGATTCAAACGTTTATCGTGTTTTTAACAGCTTGATAAAACTCCTTAAAAAGCCGGCTCCTTCCTCTTATAGTTTGTGAAAATGTTAGATCGCGCGTGTGGCTACTTCTACGGGGAGTCCTAAGGGTGCGACTTCTTCTTATAGCATGAAAAAAAAAAAAAAATCACTACAACAAGCGACTGGGGGGAGGGGGGGAGAGAATCTTTTTATTTTATTTTCTAATAATGATACATGTAGAAAAAAGAATAAGTTACCAACATGGCAAATTTATTTTAATCTATTGTTGAATGAAAATAAAAAAAAATTGTGATTTACTCATGCAAACTGTTTACTCATGGTCATTAGTTATTCAAAAGACCCAATCACCTTCTGCATACTTCTGTTAGTGCTGTCTTGTTTTTTTTCTCTTCAAAAATACATGCTTAGCCGCTCTTCTCATTGAATTCTGAAAGGAGCCGTAGCAACGACGAAAATTGTGAAAAAAAAAAAAAAAAAAAAAGATCCAGCTTGAGATCTTGATCACGTGCGATTTATGTAATATTACCACATGGGCTGTCAATGCTTAGGTGTTGATTAGTTAAGGAAAAGAAAAAAAAAAACCAAAACCTGATAACATAAATGTAACAGCAAACATGCAATTTGTACCATAAAAGTCACAACGTTTAATCATCAAGAGATGACACCTGCCCTCTGCCTAAATCAGTGCCACTTTCCTTCACTATGCATTGTATTAGCTACACTCCAAACGCAAACTTGAATGGGCTCCGACTCAAAAAAAATAATATTAAAATTAGTACAGTAAAGATTAAGAAAAAAATAAAAAAAAAAAAAATAAAAACTAAAGATTCACGTGCTACACTGAACTTAAAAAACAAGAGGAGCCAAACTGATCTAGTCTAATTAAACCTTTCTATAAGCACCCTCACTAGTAGCAATTACTGGTTATAAGCATCGATATAAGGCGTCTAATTTGAGCTTACATGCACAACCTCACAAAACCTGGCTTTCGGTTAAGAGTAAACTCCATGGGCCTTGGTTGAATTTAGATGCAAATTCTGATACTAATGATTGAAAGAGATGCCACTACAAACCGTCAGCGATTAAAACTTTGTGTACAGCCTAAAATGAAGCAAATTTTTTTATGGCCTTCTGCTAAAGAAGTGGTTTTAAGAAAAGTAAAAGTATAACTGGGAGGATACTGGAAAAGATCACCAGTAGCCACAATGACAGTTATAATGGATATATAAAACTACCTTAAAGCTTAGGAACTGGACATTTGTTATGTTTTTATTCAGAACTGCTACACAAAAGCCTTAGTTGGCCAGAGTAACTCAAAAATTGACAATTGCCGAGTTGTGCAATAGTTTCAAGAAGACCTAAGTCAGTTATTAATTTGTGACATCTGTATACACTGCTGAAGAGAAAGTTATTTAAGATCTAGAACATCTGAATAGCATCGCTACAAGCTTAATCATTACCAAAGATGCCGAGTCTGGTGATAATGATGATGATGACGAATACGATGAGACGACCCAGGAAGTACTCCCTAAAGTCTCTATAAATAAAAGAATCATGATCAGTTCCAGACTGGTATTTGGACCTTCTTTTCAAAAATAGAGCAAAAAAAAAAATTCTTACTGCATAAATATTACTTGGATTACATAATCCAAACGGAACCACCAGAATTTTTTTTTTTGGTTGTTGCAGCTAAAAACTGTTTAAAAGCAACATGACCACTGGTTTTTAATTTGAATGCTTATAGACAGGAATGACTGTAGAAAAGTCCAGTTGCAACTGAGAAACTGGAAAAATTAAACAAAAAAAATAAAAAACTCCCTCAGACATGTTGAGACAGGTAAAACTGAGGCAATCACCACCAAACGTGACTATAAAAGGTTTTTTTTAACGTAGTATAGTTGCAAGTCACAAAAGTGAAGAATTCTTGTAAGTTTTAAAGTTGAATGGTTTTTTTTTAAAAAAAAAAAATTATTTTGTATTTTCAGTTGCTGCTGGGTTTTTTTTTTTTATTTCTCTTTAACACCCTTAATTTTTTTTTTTTTTTTTTTTCTCTCCTCTCTCTCTCACAATCACCAGTTTTTTTTTCCCTTTTTATTACATTTTTTTTTTTATTTCACAAAGCGAATAGCAACCAATACCTATACGCTTTAATTTCCTTTCTCTACTTGCTCCTTTTTTCTTTTTCATCCATGAAACTCTCTGCTACTCTCTTCGTCTCTGCTCTTCTCGCTTCCACGCATGCGCGGGAGTTTGTTATTAACCTTGACTCACTTAAAGTCGATTCTGACAAACCCCTTTCTTTAGAAAAGCGTCAGCACCGGGTTCTTGGGAGCGACGCATTCAAGCTAGATACTGACGAGCTTGGGTTTGAGAAGGCCAAGCGTGCGCCTAAACCTCACAAGTGTGCCGGCAGAAAGCACCGCAACGCCGCCAACAAGAAACCCACTGAGCAACTCCACCACGATATTAGCAACTACTCCAGCAAACTTTTAGCCTACCTCAAGTCTCTCGTTCCCTTTTCTTCCTACCTTACCACGACTAGTAGTACTGATATTATTCCCGCCAATTCAGAGGAACAGATTTCACTCATGGCTGAGAGCTTGAACAGCCCGGGCCTGCTACAGAGCTCACTCACGCAGCACCCAGAGATTTACACTTTTACCGGCTATGTCCGTGACTCGCACGCGCTGACGTCGCGCTTCAACTCGCACGAGCAGTACTCTGTTGTGTTTGCGCCCACGGATGCGGCACTTTCCAGACTCTCCCAAAAGCCTTGGGAGTTCCCCACCCCGATCCCCGCTGATAACAACAACAACAACAGCCCTGAAAACGAGCAACGCAATGAACGCATTATTAAGGACAATGTCCACGAGTTTGTCTCTAGCCATGTTTCGTTTGCTAATGCGCCACTGACTGCTGGTAACCACGTCACGACGACCAACGGCGTGGTTGTAACGCTGGCTGAGCGCAGTGAGGGTCAGTTTTCAGTACTTGCCATTGATAAGCAGGGCAAGACGCTAGTCGCTGATGTTGTAAAGATTGAAACCGTTGAGAATGGTCAGGTTTTTATTGTTGACAGCAGCCTGGTTAAGCCTTAAAGCTGAAGTTTGATGTGTCAAAAAAAGATTATTTTTTTTTTGGTTTCATGAGATTACTATTTTTGGAGTGTAGTGTAGTTTTTTTTTTCTTTCTTTTTTTATGTTGTGTGTGTTGCTTTATTATTTTTTATGTATTTTTTTTTTTATTTCCTTTGCTATTTTGTTGTCGTTAAACAAAAATTATTATGTATTATTACTATGAAAAAAAAAAAAAAGTGTGTGTGTGTGTGTAATAAGAACCAGTTTTATTTGTTGTCCCTTACATTAAGTGTTACAAAATAAAATAAAAATTAAAAAAAAAAAAAAATAAAACAATCATCATATAAATTAATATTTTTACTTTTTTTTTTTAATTTTTTTCTAATATATCCTTTTCTCAAAAAAACACCGAAGCAAACAACATTTATATGGGTTTTAAAAAATAGTTTAATCAAAACTTTCATTAATTCGTATATAATTCAATAAATAAATAAAAATTTATTAAAAAAAATATCAATAATAAATGGTTGAAAAAAAAAAAAAAAAAAAAAAAAAATGTATATACAGTAATACCTTGATATAGGATCCCTCTATAATAGAACTACCTCGCCATAGGAACGATTTTTCATTGTCCAATTTAAAAAACAGACGGTGATGTCACATAGTTCGCTAAAAGAACACCTCGGTGTAGGAACCAAAAACCCTTTGGCTCATATCAGTACCTATATCGAGGTATTACTGTATGTCCATGTGTGAGTTTTAAAAATAAAAAGGTTTTGATGATAAAACTATACAAGTGAATCCAAAAAGAAAATTAAACAATAAGAAACATATCATTAGTTTTATATATAATATTGTTTTCATCATCATCAAAATAATATTATTATTTTCGTGCATTGTGCGCCAGGTGGTCGGCTGGTTTGACTTTTTTTAATTTTTTTTTTTTTCTTGTACCCGCCTCCAAACTACGTTTCATGACTATTTGCTTCACATCCAAAAAAAAAATTAATGCCGTCACATACGCTCACGCTCTATTTAAAAGTGTACTACTCTGTGGCCTGCTCTAGTGAATTGTATGGTTATTGAAAAAAAAAAAAAAAAAATTTAAACAAAAATGATAATAAAATGATAATAATGAAAACTAAAAAAAAAAAAAAAAATTAAAAAATAATAAAAAAGGTCCCGTTTGTTGTCATGTGCCAAGTTAAGCAAAGTTGTGTTCAAATATGCGTGTTTTTTTTTTTTATTTTTAGAGGTCTTCCAAGTCCTCTTCGTCGCGCGACGTTTGTATGTTTAACATTTTGCCCCATTCCATTAACTGATAAATAAGCGTCATGTTGGGCGAAATGGCCGGCGACCGGTCCTTCACAAACGAGTAGGCATGGTGCAACCCCCATTTGTTTTGGCGCATCACGTAGGCAACAATCAGCGAGGCTGAGCGTGACACACCGCATTGGCAGTGGACAAGAATTTTCTTGCCTTGCTGCGCACGTAGTGCCATCAGATATGTCAGCGAGTCAAGATCCTCTGTCAGCTGCGATGTGTGATCCCACGGCACATAGACATACTCAGGTACGGTTTTGGTTTTGGGTGCAGCGAGTCCGCTGATCGGCGTAGTCACACCAAGCGCAGACACCAGCGGAGACGTCGGAAGAGGTTGTTTGTAATGCGGAGAGAGAGGCTGCCATAGCTCAGTCGTGACAGGCGATATCGTCGAAGTGTCACTCGAAAGCAATGGTGAAGACATAATATTGTCGTAACTTGATTCAACCGAAGATGGCGGTGATGATGGCAAAGACGAAAAAAACAAGTCTTCTGGGTTGCTCGTGTCTGAAAACGAGTAGTTGTAAGGATGAAATGGATTCTTGACCTCTCTGGCAACATTGATGATCAGGTCAAACTCCATTGCTTCTTCCTTCGTAGGCTCTGAGTAGAGATAAATGTTAGGCTCGCAGATAAACAAAGGGCCGTTGGGGTAAGCGTTTTCAGTTTTCTCCATGCACTCTTCTTGAAAGATTGTAGATGGCTGGTTTACAAAAACTATATTATTGTTTGTTATTGGTGCTACCGAGCTGACAGAATTGTTAGTTGTGGTGATTTTGTTTGAGGAAGAAGTGACGGGTGTGGACGATGCAGCTGAAGAATGTACGGGTGATTGGGGGATTTTAATTGAAAGTGAGCGGGAGAGCGTTGGCTGCTGTTGCGGTTTTTGTGCCGGTATCGACGAGTAGATGAATGGCAACTTGTTCGAGTCCATGGTTGATTCTGATGTTACTGAACAAGTTGTAGTAGAGTTATTTTTAGGCTCGTTAGAGTCAGCGATTTTAGGCAGGCTCGTTTGTATTGGTGGTACGAATGTGTTTATTTGGGCCGGAAGATTCAACGACAGATTTTTCGTATTCCTAAACTTGCTGCGGGCACTGCTGCTAGATGATGAGAGAAGAGAAGCTTGTGATGCCGGCGAGGAAGAAGAAGAAGAAGAAGAAGAAGAAGAAGAAGAAGAAGAAGAAGAAGAAGAAG
>JAKVQX010000002.1:0-84736 GCA_030463015.1 Geotrichum citri-aurantii
TTTTGTCTGTAATTTTGTATTTATTTCTATAACGCACATTTCAATAATTTCATATCTATTATATTTGATTTACCATTTTCACAACTCCATCTTTATCAATGTCGAACATACTCGTTCTAATTCAACAAAGGTAAGATCAATAAGATGTATTTCCACGACGGCTTTTTCTTACAAGGTCAACTTGCCTCGGCATGGAGTTCATTAATTTCGAACAATATTCCGACTCCAATTCCCACCCTGTGTTAAAAAAAATAGCAGCCAGCAAAGAATGAGAGTGAACATCTGGATAATCTTTTGATAGTTGTTTTTTACATAGCCTTAGATATTTTCTCTGTGGTTTAGATTAGGAGATAGTGGTGGTTAAATCATAGTCTCATTTTTGTGATCTACAAATCATAATTTTGATGAAAAATAATAATTAACAATACACATGTTACAGTGTTTTGTTCTGATAGTCAAAGCTTATTCACAGATTACTAATGTACTGGTAACACACAGCTCACACAGTTCCCTATTCATAGGAAGTGTGCTCAGTGGTCGTAGGCTCCAAATTCTAACAATTATTACTGGCATGAAGATGTGAAAACTGTTAGAATTTGGAGTCTACGACCACTGGGCACTCTTTCTATAAATAAGGAACTGTGAGAGCTGTGTGACATTTGTAGCAGATATAAAGATAGAAGATTGATTAATTAAAGAAAACTATAAAGTCAAGAGAAAGTAGTGAGGTTTTCATATACACTGAAAGATTACCCTGAAGTGTAAGAGTAACAGATTATAAACAGATTATCAATGTATTGATAATCTATGAATAAGCTTTGTCTATTAGCACAATACACCAAAACATGTGTATTGTTAATTCGTACTTTTCAACAATAATTGGCCCCATACTGCACAAGTTGACTTGTTAACCTGAAAACTTTTGCTAGTTCTTCTCAACAAAAAGTAAAAGATGATTTTTAAAAACTTCCAAGTATCTTTGGTGGTTAATGGTGGTTTCTTGTGGTTTAATTTTGAAATCGCTAGTACTGGCTCCAGAAAAAGTACCTTATACAATCATTTTTCTTTGATTACCAGGAACCGTAGGGCTTGTTGTAATTGGACTTTTCTTAAATTGCTTGTTACAGACTTCAATCCATTAAGGTTGTCTTTTCTTAAAAAACCTATCTCAAAAAGACTTTCATCGGACCAGGTAACGAAGGCCATTATAATTGAAAAGCTAGGGGTTCTTAATCACATAACAGAATGGTTGGTTTTTAGAATCCTCAAAAGCTTCTCAAAATATACATTTATTTAAATAGTGATTGGGACACGCACTGTTTCTTGTAGATTGCACTGCTTAAGACAAGACTTTATACTGGTCCTTGTACATGCACAGCCTACAGAAGACTATTCAATAGTGTAATGTTACAAATGTATCAATGCTTATTAAGAACATGAAAATCTCTTACCCAGAAAGGAGAGATGCATGGCACGCTCTTAAGCTTTGCTAACCTAACTCATCATGCTAAGCTTTACTGCTTGAAGACTTAGTCACTTATGGAAGTCTTACTCGACCTTTCGATTAACATGAATAACTGAAAATGATCGATCAATAAAAGGAGTTCGTTGAACTCAACTCAAGTAATCTTATTGGATTAAAACAGGAATCTTATTGGATTAAGACAGGAATCTCATTGGATTCAAATAGGAATCTCATTGGATTCAAATAGGAATCTCATTGGATTCAAAAAGTATCAACATTAATAGCAGAAAAGAAAATAAAAAAAAACTAATAGCCAATGGTAGTAGAGCTCGTCAGCTCTACTCCGTTACATACACCACGTTTTCCAAATAAACCAACTCAAACTTTTCGTTCAAACCGTATAATTCAAAAATCCATTTCTTGTTAAAATTCAGTTGAGACAGGTAATGAGTCTTAAAATTGCTTATCAATTGATTTGCTAATATTTCCTAATTAAGCCTAAATTATGCAGATTAGAAACCACAGAATTTCTTGCTGAACTCCCTTAACATGTCAATATTATTTAGTAGTAGTTTTGTGATAGTGCTTGAAAGGCCGGTTTTAGCACGAATCAGAGTTGAGTACCCATATACAGTCCCTTCATCCTGGTTGATCAAATAAACTTTTAAAAAATTGCAACAAAAATTTTTAATTTTTTTTCAAATAACTTATTTTGACTACTTAAATTATCTTAAATTACTTAATTTTTTCAAAAAATTACGGCCCGTATAAGAGATAACGTTTTGGATAAGATTATTTAAAAATATGGCTGGATATAGCAAGAAAAAATTTCAATTGCTACGGGACTGAGCCGCTCAACTAACAGTCAGTATTTTTAAAATATTAATCATCCTACAGCAATCTTACCACGCACACAAGCAAAAATCAATCAAAATCATTAAAAACTCATTGTAAAAGATATATGATGTTTAGTAAGGTATGCTTGTTCTCATCCGTGAAAAAGCATTGAAAACCTTGCCCGACCTGAACTGTGTGGAGGACACATATTCAGTTCAACAACAGTGTCTGGAATACTCAAATAGTAACGGAGTTGGTCTGACGAGCCAAACTACTATTGGATCTTGTTGAATATTGTTTTATCCTTAAACAGCCAATAAAACAATTTGAATTGATTAACATAAATCTGCATTACAAAATAAACAAGAGATTGATTGGTGACTCCTCTGTACTAAAGAACAAACGTAAGCTATACATAAAGAAATTTGGTCTGGGAGTCCTAAGCTACATTCTCAAACCCTTGAGACAAGATCGAGCTTTAAATAAGATTGATTAACTAAGTTTAGACACACCATCATTATATATATGAGTAGTCTGGCCCAACTATCTATAATTTATCAATAAAGCCTTCGATAATATCAAGCCTGTAAGGGATTGATTTGAAATAACATTTCCTTGGTGAAGTGAGGATTGAGCTTACATGTATTTTTGTCAATTGCATGTATTGTATTATTGTAATTCTTGCTTGGCAATGTTCACTGATACTTGAGAAAGGTTTAGTCGATTTATATTTGAGTTAATATTGTAATTGTCTTTGTATTAATTATTGTTGTTACTTAAAAAATATTTTAAATATTGAGGGTAAATCTTCTCTTTACATAATTTTAGGATTTGTGAAATTAAAGTTTCAAAAACTTTTTTTTCCTTTCTACAGCCTGTTCTTACCCGAAATGGAAAAAAAATTATTTTTTCAGTTCTTTTTTTGTCACCTCAACTTTTTTTCACCACCTAATTTTCAAACATCAATAATTTTTCTCATTCTCAACTAAGATGAACATTGATACAATTGATTTAATGGCAGGTCGCTTTTTAAATCAAAAATTAACTTTTCACGTTTGTGCGCTAATTTTTGGTGCCGTTGTAGATGGACAAAAATACTAGGATTTTGCGACCCATTTTAATGTTTCTATCAGCACTATTTCTAGAGCTCTCAAATATTTCAACCAAAGAAACAGTTTTGAGACTAAAGTTCGGTCCCGTAGTTCTAGGGCTCTTACTGATGCACAAAAATGATTGATATTTTGAACGGTAAAAAGTCCCCAAAAATCACGATTTTATAACTGAAAAAAGATCTTGACATAGTCGTTTCCATATCAACCATTACTCAATTTTTAAAAAGCAAAAACCTGCGAAAATAGATAGCTAAAAAGCGTATTGCATTAACCAAATATTGTGCAAAATTTTGTTTAGATTTCACGAAGAAATGGCTAAAATCTGGAGGCCTCGAAAATGCCATATTTTTAATGAAAGTATGGTGTCCAGCAACAACTCATTTAAAAACATTTGGGTCTTAAGAACACCTAACGAGAAATATAAGAAGGAATTGGTAATTTCTGTGTCTAAGGGATCTTCAATTTTGGTGATGGTGTGGCAAGAAGGAAAATCCGTTCTTCACATCTTTGATGAGTTCGGGGAGAAAAAAAGGTGATTGCAGCTACGTATAAAGAAGTTTTAGACATTTATCTACTTTCTATTTATCAATCTGGCACTTTATTATAGCAGGATAACGCACATATTCACAAATCTAAGGCCATTAAAGACTTTTACTGACAATCACATTCAAGTTATAGAATGGCCACCTTATTCTCCCGATTTAAATCCAATTGAGCATATTTGGGCTATACTAAAGCGAAAGTTATCTTCTCAGCATCCTGAAATATCAGAAATGAAGGTTAATGCAACCAACAGAGCGCTTGTCTGTCAGTGGCAGCGGGAGACTTGGGAGATCATTGATCAGGACACATTTGATGGAAATACAGGTATGTCACCAACTTCAAACGGTGTACCATTGGAAATAACCTCATACCTCATATCAGTTTAAAACAACAAGTTGGTTTTATGTTGTGTTGTTTGTTACAGGTTTCATACCGATCTCTGTTATAATATAACAGGATCTTTTAAATATAAAGGTAACCATATTTTTTTTTAATTTTGTATAAATCTTATTTTATTCTATAACGCAATTATCTCTAATTTATTATTCTATTGATTTTTTTTTCATCTTCATCCATCTAAAATGCCTGATTTAATCACCTCACTTCAAAAACTTTCAAGACACTTATCTTATATGTAAAAACTAGGCCTGTGGCAGTAAAATAGGTTAAAGTGTGGTACACCAAATATTAAACTACAAAGATTTCGCTTTATAAAATTAGTTTATTTTAAGAAATTGAATAAGAATGTGTTGTTTTAAAAGTGTTTTAAAAAGCTCTTATTGTCAAAAAAAGTAAGTCTTTTTGCGATCGAATTGCAGACTGACTGTAGATGTATAGAGGTTGTAAAATCCTACCATCTGCGGAAATACACTCAGTAACAGTAGTTAAATCAATCGAGGATTCAAAAAAAGCATTGTTTTTAGCATCTTTAGGTGCAATACCCCATCTACCGTTTAATGTTTTACCTCATTTGAACCCGCACTCATCAAGGCTCCATGCGTGCAAAAGTCCGACGTTGTATTTTGATTTGTAGTGGAAAAATCCATAAAAACAAATCAATTAGCTTTTCTCCATTATCTTGTATTCAAGGAATATCAATAAAACCCAGTTTTGTGCAAACTAGAATTTTTGAACGAGAAATGAAACCCATCAGCCAGACTTTAAAGGTGGGTTTTTGTAGCGTTTTCTAACAGAAGAGTTTTACCCGTCATTTACATAATATCTCGGCTATTAGAGATGGATTTTGTAACGGAGTAGGTCTGACGAGCTCTACTACCATTGGCTAATAGTTTCTCTTATTGGATTTTCTTTATTAATGTTAATACTTTTTGAATCCAATGAGATTCCTAATAGAATCCAATGAGATTTCTAGTTGAATCCAATGAGATTTCTAGTTGAATCCAATGAGATTCTTAATTAAATTCAATGAGATTACTTATTAAATTCTATGAGATTCATGTTTTAATCCAATGAGATTCCTTGAATTGAATTCAACGAAACTCCTTGTATTAATCGATCTTTTTCAGTTATTCATGTTAGTCGAAAGGTCAAGTAAGACTCCCTTAAGTGACAAAGTCTACAAGCAGTAAAGTTTAGCATGATCAGTTCAGTTAGCAAAGCTAACTTAAGAGCGTGCAATACATCTCTTCTTTCTTAGTAAGAGATTTTCAAATTTTCAATAAGCATTGATACATTTGTCACATTGCATTATTGAATAGTCTTCGGTAGGCTGTGCATGTACAAGTACCAACAATAAGTCTTGTCTTTGGCAGTGCAATCTACAAGAAACAGTGCGTGTCTCTAGTGCGTGTCCCAATTACTAAATGAATAAACGTATATATTTTGAGAAGCTTTTGGGGATTCTAAGAACCAACCATTCTGTTAAATGATTAAGAACCCCCTACTAGGAATAATTCCATCATACTAACTTATGATACTGAATATCGTTTGTTCGTTTCCGGTAGTCTTCATTGTTTATAACCAATTAAATCCTTTCTTTATTATCTATCTTCTTTTCAATTATAACGGCCCTTGTTACAGATTTCATCTGGCACAAACTGATTATCTGATCCAGGAGAATCTTTTCTTGTATTGGAATCACAAGCTTTTCAATATCAACTTTGGTGCTCTTTTGAGCTCCAAAGCAGCGATCTCAAAGTGTGCTGTATGGAACATCAAAAAATCATGGAATTTCAGCCATATTGAGTTTGTTTTCAAGGCTCGAAAAAGCGGCCAGAGCCATGATAATAAGCTCTTCATTTGGATTTGACATAATTTAATAATGGAGTTTCAAAAAAAAGAGGAAACTTTTTGACTGGCTTTCGTGAAGTTCTAAATCTTTAAAATTGTATGAATCATTTTTTTTTCATGGTAAATTTTAAAAAATTTAAATTGGGGAGGTTGGGAAAAAAAAACGGGCATGGTTCTAACGGAGGTGGGTGCCGTACCTACACATGTCTTGTTCCAAACATAATGTCATATGTTTTTTGTCTGCAATTTCATAGTCTTTGTCATATTTCATTAGTTATTAATCACATACAGTTACACCTATAATCCAATTTGAATTAAATTTTCTTTTATTCATGACAATTAGTACGGTCGCCCTTGAACAAAAACACTTTTTTCAAACTCCTTAGCAGACATGATGATTGAGGTGTCCCAATAAGAGTCTTATCTGTTACTTGCATTTTAGTGATAAAACTAAAATGAGTGATGAAAATAATAAAATAAAATAGCTGAATTATACATGAAAATAATACACAAACTAGTGGGCAAATTAATGGTAAAATCAGTGACCAAATTCATAGTCAATTTAACAATAAAAGTGATAAAATTAGTAATGAAAATAGTCATAAAAATTAGCAAAAAAGTTAGTGATGAAAATAATGGCAAAAAATCGTGATTGGAATAGAATTGAAATTAGGGGCAAATTTAGTGGTGAAAATAGTAACTCAAATAGTGATAGAAATAGTGGCTAAATTTGTATCTAAATTAGTTTTCAAATTAGTATCAAAATTAATTTTAAAATTCGTATTAAAATTAGTGATGAAATTTGTCTCGAAATTAGTGATGATATTTGTGTCAAAATTAGTATTAAAATTAGTATCAAGATTAGTGATGAAATTAGTATCTAAATTAATGATGAAAATAACATCGAAATTAGTGATATAAATAGTGTCAAAATTAGTGATCAAAATAGTGTCAAAATTAGTGATCAAAATAGTGTCAAAATTAGTGATCAAAATAACATCAAAATTAGTGATAAAAACAGTGTCAAAATTAGTGATCAAAATAGTGTTAAAATTAGTGATAAAAATAGTAATGAAAATATTAGTAAAAATAATAGCAAAATTAGCAGCAAAAGTGGTAGCGAAAATAATAGCAAGAATAATAGAAAAATTAGTAGCAAGAATAGTAGCAAAATTAGTGGCAAAATTGGTAGTAAAATTAGGAAAAAAAAATGGAAAAAAAAAGGAAAGAAAACGTCAAAAGTTGACTAAAAAAATCCAACACATACAACACATTCGTAATAAAATTTTTAAGTAAACCATATTTGAAAAGCGTGATATTTGCAGTTTAATATTTGGTGTACCATACTTTAGCTAATTTTACTACTACAAGCCTAATTTTTACAGATAAGTGCCTTAATTGTGTCCTGATCAATGGCCTCCCAAGTCTCACGCAGCCACTGACAGACAAGTTCTCTGTTAGCTGCATTAACCTTTATTTCTGATAGTTCAGGATACTGAGAAGATAACTTTTGCTTTGAAATGGCCTGTATATGCTCAATTGGATTAATATCTGGAGAATGAGATGGCCATTCAATACCTTGAATTTAGTTATCAGTAAAATCGTCTTTTAAGACTCTAGAATTGTGAATAGTTGCGTTATCTTGCGGGGATAAAGTGCCGGGTTGATAGATAAGAAGTAAACAAGTGTCTAAAACTTCTTTATACGCAGCTGCATCTACCTTCCACTTCTTTCCAAGCTCATCAAAGATGTGAAGAACGGATCTTCTTTCTTGCCAAATGACATTTCACACCATCACAAAAATTGAAGTTTTCTTAGAGACAGAAATTAAATATAGATTTTGTATTTGTCCTTGGGTGTTCTGAATACCCAATTGTTCTTAGATAGGCCATAGCTGGACATCATACTTTCATCTAAAAATTAGCATATTCCAACCCTCAGATTTTAACCATATCTTCGCAAAATCTAAACAAACTTTTGCACGATGTATAGTTTGTGCAATACGCTTTCTAGCTATTCATTTTCGCAAGTTTTTGCTTTTTAAAATTGAGTAAAGGTTGATATGGAAGCGGCCATGTCAAGATCTCTTTTTTGTTCTATAATCGTGATTTTGGGGTTTTTTTTAACCGTTCGAACTATCAGTCGTTTCTGAACATCTGAAAGAGTCTTAGAACGACTGGACCGAACTTTAGTCTCAATACTGATTCTTTGGTTGAAATTTTTTGAGAGTTCTAGAAATTGTGCTGAGAGAAACATTAAAACGAGCCGCGACATCCTTGTTTTTCTGTCCACCTAGTACGGCACCAAAAATGAGCGCACAAACGTGAGAGGTCAAATTTTTATTTGGCAAGCAACCTGCCGTTAAATCAATTGTATCAATATTCATTTTAGTTGAAATTGAGAAGAGATATTGATGTTTGAAGATTAGGTGGTGAAAAAAAGTGGAGGTGACAAAAAAATTAAAGAGAAAAAAAAAAAACTTTTCCCATTGAAGCCTTAGGGGTCTGTATGCTACGATTGAGTTCACAGATCTGATTTCGCAAATACACATTAAAAAGCTTAAACAAGCATCGGACAATAGTCAAGGAAAGCTCACCACTACAATTTCTATCAAAAAAAAGAATGTTTGAAAGATCGCAGGCAATTTCACCAGTGCATACTATGTTTTAAAAAAGGGTGAAAGAGATTGAATAATAAAAAGTATTGTTAAGTCGGTCTGCCAGCTAATCCAGACAATTTTTACTGACATTTAGTAATTTTTGTTTTTATTCCGATTTTTAATCTTTACTACCAAAAATCTTCTATTGACATTTGAGCTTGCTTTCTGTTTATTCAAAAACTTTTAAAAAATCGAGCTATTATTTGACACAGACTCTCCTTAAGCGGTTTAGCATAATTGATGTCTTCTTTGCATGGCTTACAACTAGCCACCAGGACACCAAAGTGATAGCAATAAGTTATAACAAACCATCTTTATTCTTGACTAAACTTTAGTACCCCTGTGCAATCTACGGATTAAAATGCACGATCTTTTTTTAAATCAGAACCAGCGTTACTCAAGTTTTAGATAATAAACCTGGGGTAACGGCTTTTATATTTGGTAACGTATGAATTGCATAGAATAAACAACGTAGTTATAACGTAGTTTAAGGCTGTTTTCTGAGCTCTATGAACACTAAATCTATATAAACCCAGCCTTGATCAATCTACACATAGCAAAAAAATTAACTATACAAGATTAAATGTCTTTTTCACTGTTTGTTTGTTTCTGAAAACCCCACTTCAAGAGAATCCAAAACATCTTCCAAGGAGTGAACTCAGGCCACAACGTTGGCGTAAATTCTATCATTGTCCCATCGTTTGCTTGCCAGATCATAAAGTCACTAAATCGTTCAACACCGCTCGTTCTCACTAAAATATCCAAAGGAGGATTTTCGCGGAAGTACATATGCGACTCAAGAAGATTTTGGTCAATATCTGATGGATCTATCTCTCCCTTTTCTACCAATGCAACTATACTTTTAATAGACGTAGTTATGTCGTCTCTTGACGTATAGGGGAAACAAACGTTCAAGATTGCCCTGCAGCATTGTTAGAATAAACGACGACAATACTAAGCATAAGTCTGATAGAGAACTTACTTTGTGTTCTTCTCAGTCATTTTTGTGACTTTTTCTATCACTTCTATGATATCAGGACGTAGCAGCTTCCTATCGCCCAGCACCCTGACAGAGATGCCATACTGATCTACTAAATCTCTAGAAAAAATATATAATATTAGTGAGTGTAGTCATTTTTGTAACAAGCACGACCCTACCCTCTCTCAATAATTTGTAAAAGCCGAGTCTTTGTAATTTCCATAAGAGAATCGACCTCGTACGGCGTTCTGTTGAAGTTTTCGATAGAAAATGCATAGACCGTGACCACTTTGATTCCCGTATTATAGCACAACTCCAGTATGTGGCTGAGACTTTGAAAACCAGCATTGTGACCCTCTCTAGTTTCTTGGTGATTTTGCTTTGCAAATCGTCGGTTTCCGTCCATGATGAAAGCAACATGTTGCGGGACTGGGCCAACGCGCAAGATGTTTGCTAGCAGGTTTTTGCCGTAATGCTGGATGAATCCCAAGCCAGGAACTGATGTGTTTATGTTGATATCAGATAATGACATTACTGATATTTCCTGTAAAAGCTGGAAAGGTATACGATGACCTGTGAAGCGACGAAGGATGATAGTTTTGAGTTGTAGACAGTAGAAAAAGAATCAAGGTGAAAATATTTAAATTTGATTATGTGCGTTGTACTTTTTTTTTTTTTTTTTTTTTAGTTTTCTTATTTTTTATTTTCTTTTTTTTTTCTTAATTTCCGTTTTTTTACATTTTCCTTCCTTCATCTAAACGAGTCGCTGTATATCCTCTCTCGACCCACACAGTACAACTACTCTCATCAAACGCCAATGCAATGCTTGTGTCTAGTGCCACATTTGATAAAATTTTTGAGTCCAATAATGATTCATTAATTTTGTCTCCCGAATTTTGTGTTGTCCGCCAATGGATGATTAAACAAGTGGCTCCGGGAACCTCTGAAACGCACGCTCTCCATGTTATTCGGAACCAGCAAGGCTTGAACAAGCTCATGACAGCTTACGCCGACGATGTCCGGTCCGATTTTATATCTAAAGCAGAGCAACCATTACGTCGTATTGTTAACAGTAACCCCTTTGGGCCTACAGAAGTTTCTCAATTGATTGCTTTAATCCGCCAGCTTCGTGCCCACTATTTCCATTTTACAAATTATATTGATTTGCCAAAAAGTATACTGAAACAGTTCGAGGTTTCTTATCGATCCCTTTTGAGTTCTATTTTAACTCCAGCGGTTTTCTCTACGGTTGTAAAAATATATGTGCAAGACTTGGATCTATGCATCAAAGATGATTTGATATACAACAATATCAGGGTCTTGAAATGTGCGAGATCTGATAATCTGGTTGACAAACTTGTGATGGAAAAGTTTCTCTTGGATTTTAAAGCTGTAATTGAAAGAGATTACAAACTGAAATGGAACACATCCATTTTAAGTAAGATTGAGACGTGGATTTTAAACACGGTTCTGCAAGACTCGCTGAATTTGGTCTCTTTCGATAGAGATTTAATGCTTTTCCTGCTTAATAACTGCGCGAAGGAAGTCATTGTTCACCTGCGCACCCAAGAGTTGTTTGACATTGTGGTTGACTTTCCTTCTTCTCGCCCAGCGTTAAAAGATTTGAGGCAAGCTATCACTACTAGCAAGCAACGAGCTACCGTAGTTTCGGTGTTTCAAAAGAGCTGTACAAATAGATTGCTACATGGCGGTGCGAATACAGTAGACATACTGTACGGATATATATCTGCTATTAAATGCTTCAAAATTCTTGATCCACGCGGAGTGCTGCTCGAACGCATCTCAAGACCCATAAGAAAGTATTTGAAGGAACGTGAAGATACTGTTAGTGAACTGGTTTCAGGCCTGTTGGGAGTTTCTACGTCGAATATCAGTGATCTCTCAATTGAGATGAAGTCTAGCAGATTAGGAAAAAATCACCGACTTCTGCACGCAGATGATCTTAACTGGTATCCAGATCCTATAGATGCCCCTGTCGACTTTTCAACAGACAACAACTTTGATATTGTCGGGAATCTTTTATCCATGTACGACAGCAAGGATGCTATCATTAAGGAATTGATGAAAAGATTTGCAGAAAAAATGCTATCACCTTTGGAGAACGTTTCTGAAGACATTGTGAGTGTTTTAATCATCATGTGTTGTCCAATATGTTTTTAATACTAACATGCAGTAGCTGATGAAAATTGAACTGTTAAAAGTTCAATTTGGAGAACGACAACTTTCTGATCTTGATGTCATGGCCAAAGACATAGCAGAAAGTAAAAGAATGAACGCTCTTGTTCGTAAAGATAAACACTATGCCTTACAGTTTGACTCTAATTTCCACATGAACGTCATTTCTAGACTTTTCTGGCCTAAATTTTCATCGGAGCATGTGGATGCCCCAGCTTCTGTCCAAAAGTATTTCCTTTTCTTTTTCCCTTTTTTTTTTTTTTTTGCTGCTGTTTCCCATTCTTTTTTTCTAACAAAGTGTTTAGAATGGCTCTAATATTCAGTGCCAAATACTCTGAGCTGAAACAAGGAAGATCTTTGGTACTTCTTAGTTCTGTTGGAACGGCAACAGTAGAGCTCCAGCTTCAGGATAGAACACTAGAGTTTAAAGTTTCACCTGACAAAGCGTCTGCGATTTCTATGTTTCACGATCATGGTAGGTCTTGTCAAATCTAGAATTTTATTCTGTTTCTTACTTCTTTTTTTTTTAGCTTCTTGGAGTCTTGATGAGCTCTCTGATGCACTTCATGTCTCGCACGAAAAAGCCCGGGAAATTCTCTCTTTTTGGGAAAAACAAGGTGTTTTAAAAAAATCAAACTCTGATATTTACAGTGTGCTTGAAAAAGCAGAAAATTCCTCAGAAGGTATGAATAACATTACTATGTTAATTCACAGTAGAAATTTTCACTCTAACAATTTGCTAGATTTTAATAATAACTCTGGACTCGAAATCAATGTCATGGATAATTCCAGAGAAGAAATGAAAGTTTACTGGTCTTACATCCAGGGCATGCTAACCAACCTAGGTGCTTTAAACGCAGAAAAGATTCACTCTTTTTTAAAAATGCTGGTTCCCAAGGAGACACCCTACGTGAAGACTCTAGATGAGCTTAAAGTATTCCTTGAGTTTATGGTTGAAGAAGAAAAACTGGCATTGAAAGATGATGGGCTGTACAAGTTGCATTAGTTTTAAACCTATATTTATTATTTAATTATGATGTTAATTGCATTTTTTTTTTCTTACTAGACTTTCAATATTAAATTTTGAGTAAATACAATGACTTTTTATACTGAATTTGAGAGTAAAGACGATGACTGCTTATTTTTTTGGTTGGAGCCGTCAGAAAGCCTTTTCAATCGATGATAAGTTC
This sequence comes from Geotrichum citri-aurantii, assembly GCA_030463015.1. NCBI lineage: Eukaryota > Fungi > Ascomycota > Dipodascomycetes > Dipodascales > Dipodascaceae > Geotrichum > Geotrichum citri-aurantii. The sequence goes on from JAKVQX010000002.1 coordinate 13,232, forward strand.
AAGCTTGAAATCTTGAAGGAAGGATTCATGATGAAACAAAACACCTAACCCTACTATTTTGATGTTCTTTCAAAACCATTGACTTGTCTTTCCAGGATCCAGATCCGAAACTATACATTTTGATCATTACTGATTACCAACTCGACATGGCGTTGACAGAAGAAAAGCTCACATCAATTGAACATGAAGTTCAGAGCATTACTACAAATATTGTTCGACTGAAAAATATTGGCAGTGACAACTCTGTTGTCTACGAAGAACTAGTGGATTTGATCCAGTCGCAATTTAGAAAAACTGAGGCCAACTTACAGACTGCACAGTTTGACGTTGAAGATATGCTCAAGGGTCCAGAGAAAATCAAGACTGAGCAAAACTTGAAGAAGATCAATGATAGTCTTAGGCTGTAAGTAATTCGATGATATGGATATTTGGATTGCTCAACTAACAGTTTTTTATAGGGCACGAAGGTATTTCCGTCAAAACCAAATGGAGCACAAGAAGCAAGTGGAAAAGTCTCAGCGGCAGCAACGAGAGCTTTTATTTGGAAACAAAATAGAAAAGGCCAAAGAAGACACGTCTCTGAAGTGAGTAGATAAGATTTTCTTCAGTTTTTTAAGATCACTAACATTCAATTCACCGTTAGCCCTGAGCAACGCGCTCTTGCCAAATCGGAGGACATCACTGCGACACTTAAGCGAGTTCATCAATTAGCACAGACAGAAGCAATGAAGGCCACACTGAACATTGAAGAGCTAGAACAGTCTACTCGGAACATTACTCAGTTGGATCTCAAATATTCAATATTCCAAACCGCATTGGGGACTTCCCACAAACTTATCAAGCACTTGGAGCAAGCCGATAAATGGGATAGAACTTGCATGCTAGCCTCGCTTGGCTTTTTGGGACTTGTTCTAATCTGGATCATTTGGAGGCGCATTTTAAAAGCTCCGGTGCTTTTCTTCTTCTCTGTTTTCAGATTTTTCATTTTTTCAGGTAAGAAAGTTGCCCAGGCTGTGGAGAAGGTAGTTCCATCGGAGACATATGCTATAACTAGTGTTCTGAGTACAGCTACTGTCGAGGATGATGCGCTTTCAAGCGTGGTTACTGATATCATTGAAACGGTGTCTAAAATCATGGAAACTACCACCAGCCTACTTGAAGAGGCCGCTACTCGCATACCTGATAATCCAGACTTATAATCAAAATAACTTAATTACATGCGCCGTCTATCATCATCATCATTATCATTATTTATCTCCAAGCCACAAAAACTTCATCTGTTCTGAATCTCTGTGTACACACAGAATCCTCTAGAGGCGTAGTATGACCGGTTCTGTAACTCAAAAGTCCGGCATGAGCAATCATGATGCCATTATCAATGCAAAAGCGCTCATCTGTAGCAAAAACGCTTCCTCCGCGATCGACAGCCATAATTCCCATCATTTCTTGTAATCGCTCATTACAGCCGACGCCTCCAACAATCAGCACCTCCTTACTTCCGACGTGAGCCATGGCGCGCTCAGTAACTTCAACCAACATGGAGAACAATGTTTCCTGGAGGGAAAAACACAGGTCTTCCACTGTAATATCGACATCATTATCCGTACGAGCCTTCTTTGGCTTGTTGCCCTTAAGAATGTCTTTCGCAATTTCATCAATGTATGCCAGAATTCCCGACATGGACATGTCCATGCCTTTAACTGTATAAGGTAGAGACACGAAATTCTTTCCTTTTTTGGCAAGCTGTTCGATATTGTAGCCCGGACTCGGGGAGTTTGAAATCTGGAGAGTTCTGGCGAATCTATCGAGACAGTTACCCACAGCAATATCGAGGGTTTCGCCAAAGATTCTGTAGCGCTGGTTTGAATATGCAATTACCTGTGTATTACCTCCAGACACGTAAAGTACAACAGGATTGTCAGCACCTGTTATTTCCCGGCCCATTTCGATGTGACCTACACAGTGGTTCACGCCGACTAGTGGGATATTCCACATTAGACTAATACAGCGAGCAGCTACAGACACTGTGTTTAGCGGGGCACCCATTCCAGGACCCTGAGTAAAGCAGATACAATCTAGATCCTTTGACCCAACATTGGCATCCATCAAAGCTTGTTTCACTAAGCGAACAACCCAGTTTCTGTGGTGTCGTGCTGTATCTCTGGGTAAAAATCCTTCACCAGGCGGGGCGTTGTAAGTGTCTCTGATGTTGGATAGCACTACTGCTCTGTTTTCAAGCGACAGCTGGCCGGGAAAATGCTTGATAACACCGACTGCAAGCTTATTTGCCGAGCCCTCCAATCCAATAGCAATATAAGACCCTTTCTCTTTCTGGAGATACTTGTCGAGATCTTTCGCTACCATTTTTGCCTTAGTTTTCCTCGATTGTTCTTGGAAAAAAAAAAAAAAAAAAACCAGACATGGCGATCTGAATATAAATTTTTGGCGTTCTATAAAAGATTTGGTCACGTGTGAGGTTACCCTGCTCTTTTTAGTTGTTCTTTTTCACACGTCCTTTTTTTTTTTGATTTCATTTCGATTTTTTTTTTTTTTTCATAAACATCGACAACCTTCCAAATCAGTTTTGATCTCCCCCCCTTCTCCAAAACTATTCATCAGCTTTTTAGCCATCGAAGTATTTAATTTTTACACAATGAGTTTTGGACGACAGACACCTACAATTGTTGTCTTGAAGGAGGGTACTGACACTTCCCAGGGTCGTGGACAGACCATTAGTAACATCAACGCTTGTCTCGCCATTCAAGATACAATCAGATCGACCCTAGGACCTCTTGGATCCGATATCTTGGTCAGTTCTCTCGCGTTACCTGTAGTCATGATCTGTTTATTCTAACCTTACCTAAATTTTTGTGTTTTTTTTTAGATTGTTGGTGGCAAGGGTGAGACCACCATTTCGAACGACGGTGCTACTATCCTTAAACTCCTGGATGTTATTCATCCCGCTGCTAGAGTCTTGGTTGACATTTCCAGATCTCAGGATGCTGAGGTTGGTGATGGTACTACTTCTGTTGCAATTCTTGCCAGTGAGCTTCTTAAGGAGAGCAAAACCTTTGTTGAGGAAGGTGTTTCCACTCATACCATTGTCCGTGGTTTCAAGTTGGCCGCTAGATTGGCTGTTGAGAAGATCAAATCCCTTGCTGTGCAGGTCAAGAGAGAGGACCCCGTGGAGTTCCGCGAATTATTAGAGAGATGTGCTGCCACTGCCATGTCTTCTAAGCTAATCAACAATAATTCCAAGTTTTTTACGAAAATGGTTGTTGATGCTGTTTTAACACTGGATCAAGAGGACTTGAATGAGAAGCTCATCGGCATGAAGAAGGTCCCTGGTGGTGGCATTGAGGACACTCTTTTTGTTGACGGTGTTGCTTTTAAGAAAACTTTTTCATATGCCGGTTTTGAGCAACAGCCCAAGTCTTTTGTCAACCCTAAGATTATTTGCTTAAATGTTGAATTAGAGCTTAAGGCTGAAAAAGACAACGCAGAGGTTAGAGTCGAAGAAGTTTCAGAGTATCAGGCTGTCGTGGATGCTGAATGGCAGATTATTCTTGACAAGCTTGAGAGCATCACTAAGTCTGGTGCTAACATTGTCTTGTCCAAGCTTCCCATCGGTGATCTTGCCACTCAATACTTTGCTGATAGAGACATTTTCTGTGCCGGTAGAGTGTCAAGCGATGATATGGAACGTACTATCTCTGCTGTTGGTGGTATTATTCACTCTACTTGCTCTGATATCAAATCTGAGAATCTCGGAAGCTGTGATAACTTCCAGGAAAAGCAGATTGGTGGTGAGCGCTACAACATTTTCACTGGATGCCCGTTAACCAAGACCTGTACTCTGGTCTTAAGAGGTGGCTCAGAACAGTTCATTGCAGAAGTTGAAAGATCTCTTCATGACGCTATTATGATTGTCAAGAGAGCTGTCAAGAACAACCTTGTCGTTGCTGGTGGTGGCGCCTGCGAGATGGAACTTTCAAAGTACCTTAGAGAATACTCCAAAACCATTGCTGGTAAGCAGCAGCTTCTTGTTGCTGCTTTTGCCAAGGCTTTAGAGGTCATTCCCAGACAGTTATGTGAAAACGCAGGTTTTGATGGTACGGATATTCTTAACAAGCTGAGAATGCAGCACGCTAAGGGTGAAGTCTGGGCTGGTGTTGACTTTGAGACTGAATCAACTGCTAACAACTTTGAAAAGTTCGTTTGGGAGCCAGCTCTTGTCAAAATCAATGCTCTTCAATCTGCTGCTGAGGCCTCTTGTCTGATCCTGTCTGTCGATGAGACTGTCAAGAACGAGGAAAGCGCCGGCCCTCCTCAGGGTGTTCCCGGTGGAAGAGGTGGAGCTGGTATTCCCCGTTAGTTAGAGTAGTAATGGTGATATGTACAACCAAATAATAAAAAAATTAATAAATTAAAAAAGCTCACTAGCATTATCTACTTCAGAAGTCGTAATGCTCACTTGAAAAGCTACGACTACACTACTGTATATGCTACTTTCTTTATGAAAGATGTGTCATTTTCCATTTCCATAACAATGCTTTTAGCTCCTCAACTTTGCCGGTAGGTAGTAGAGTCGACAGCTCGAGATCCTTGATCTTATCGTTATATAAAAATATCACCTTGAGGTTCCACAGGTCATCAGCATACTTTGGAGATGATGCAATTCTTTGTGTGGTGAGCATTAAGTCATCTTTTGTCGTATCCAAAGCTCTCGTGCAAGTCCCACTAAATTTTATTTCAGAAACGTCATCCAACTCAATGGTTTGCAGAATTTTTAAGAAGTGGTAGTAGTCATGATCAGAATTTTCTTCCAGCGATTTTGAAATAAACGACATGTTGGACAAAAGATTATTCTCTAATTTTTTAAGCACTAGTGTTTTAGTTTGCATAAAAAGGCGCTTGGCTGGCGTATCTTGAAGTAGATCTAGCTCAAAATAATGATAGTTTTTATCACAAGTAGTTATTTCTGCAATCTCTGATAGCTCTGGTAAAAGAAAAGGAGTCGTTTTAATGATTAATTCGTCATTTCTCTTCATTCTAACAGAAACCTCGACTTTAATAGGGTTACCAGTCTCAATATCTTTAGTGACAAGGCATCGGGGCTTGGCTGCCAATGTCCATAAATATCTAAGCGGTTGAAGATGCGTAAAATTTTCAGTCACCGCAAAAGGGAGTATAGGGTAAAATGAAATTACCAGTGCAGCAATATCCAAAGGGTTTCTATCAAATCCATATTGGCCAGCCCCTAAAAACAAAATACCTAAAGCCAATTGAGCAGCCATGAAAGTTCCATAGGTGGTATCCTTATTTTTAAGTAAACACAGCATTCTGATCCGACGAAGTGCTATGAGATCTCCAGTTCCAGCCATTACAACAGCAAGCGATAATGCAAGAGAACTTTGAATTTGTCCCAAGGCTGCCTTGGTCAGCCTTTGATCGTGAGAAGTTGCATGATTATCGTAGAGTGACGTTATCAGATCAAAATGGGTTATCAGAGTGTTCCGGGCTCTCAGATTGCCCGTTGATGCATGTCGAAGGCCTATAGCCATACATAGACCAGCAACAACATAAAAATAAGAGAGTTGGTCTGAACTAAGTCTGCTTTTTGTTGCATCTATCTTAAGAATCTCTGGAATATTTTCTGTTACCCAATCCTCTGTATCGCCAATATCTTTCCACATGATCAAATGTGAGGCTAATGTGCGGATTTGCAACAAATCTGGGCGAATATAATCATAAAACTGAGCGGTTTGAGGTGGAGCAAGCTTCCGAGATATATCAGCGTTGGATGTTTGGATGAACATAAAAAGAAGAGCAATGATTGCACCAGGAACACCTACATCAAGAACTGACGAAGTTTGCACATCTTTCGACTTGGTAGCTATACTGAGCAAACGCTCAACAACCATTATATCAATAAGACCTTGTAGTTCATTCCCTTTTCCAAGATTGATGAGCCCTAAAGCAACACCTGAAGCCAACTTATATCCTTCATTTTTCATAGCATCAGGGCCAGCTAAAGACCTTCCTTCAATTTCTCCAAGAAACGTTTCGGTCATTCTTCTATGTTGAGAACTAGTATAGAGTAGTCCAATGCCAATTATTCCTGCGGTCTGGACTAGGGTAGAGACATTTAAGTCACTAGATCCAGGAGGAAGTAACGCAGCAATGTGTACAGAGAGAACTCTAGTAAGCTTGGTATCCATCGTTCCCAAGTTGCTTGCAGCCATCCCAATCAACAAGGCAATTGAGGTATGTGTGTGTTTTGGCCCAAAGTAATTGTATATATGCCACTCCTCAATATTTTTAAGATGTCCACTAAGACCCAGTCCTAGTAAAAACCCTGCATGTTGAGATGTGAGAGTAGCTGGTTTGTTGAACGCTATCCAGCTGCCGTTCAAGTATTTGACGTCTTTAGAAACGCTAAGACCAGAAGACACACCATTATGAAAATAACCCCAGTTAAGACTTTCCTCTGAAATAGTGTGATTTTGCAAAGTCATAGTGACATTGCTGGGTTTGAGTTGTACTGTAAAGTTTAACTTTGGAATTGGGTATTTCTCAGTAATAAGCGGTTTCCGTGCAGAAAAATAGAGTGCTGCCCTACCAAAAGAAATAGCGCAAATTCTAATTACCATTAACTGATAGAGATCCTTTTGTTTCTGTAAAAGTTCCATCTCACTCCACTGTGCTGACGGAACTAAAGTAGTCAGTTGGGTTTTAGATGACTGAAGAAGAATAGATGCCTCATAAAACCTTCTATCTTCAGAAAAAATAAGCTTAGAGATCTGAATTCGATCAAACTCGGATTGGCCATCCCACGCTAGAAGATTGTCTGTGTCAGTAAGACCATTGAGAACTTGCTTTATATCTCTTGGAGTCTCTTTGACAGAAATACTGAACGGCGCTCGGGTGGAAACTGGAGTGATCATTTGAATGAGGTCATCTCTTCCTAGTAGGCTCAATAATTTCAATTCAAAAGACGGTTTGGCCTTAGATTTGTTGTACTGAAGTATCTCCAAGATGCAGTACTTGATTCCTTCAGGATAAAGGTTAGAAAAACCTCGTGTTATTTCCAATTTAGAAATACTTTCAACAATGTTAACACCTTTGTCTTGGATAAGCTCAAATAGAGCAATGGTTTTGTATAGCCTTGGCAATACATTTACAGGATTCGAAAAAGACAGTTTTGGATTGTTAAAAATGCTGAAGGAATTTTTTGCTCCTGACAGGCTCTCAGATATTGCATGAAAAATGTCAGGAACCTTTTCCCAAACAGTATCAATTGACATGATTGCTAAAATAAAATCGAATTAGCAAAAAGGAAAAAAAAAAGAAATTACACGTGCACTTACCAGGTGGTTTCTTGGAATCACTGAGATTATTCAAAGTATCCCAACAAAGTGAGATACCTGACCATGGCACAATATGAAGTAGAAATTCTTCAACTAGCAGAAGATCTGTTGCTTTGGAGATATCTAGTCGAGCGTCTTCTTTAATCAAAAAGAGAGTGTGAATAATATTCTCGTAAATATTGCTGGAATAGCAGCTAAACCCCTCAGCGTGAGGAATTATCCGGGGTAGTGCGGTGAGATATGATCTGTATTTTTCTGAAGAAGCGTATAAATGAGAACTCTTATTCATTGGATGGTAGGGATTAGATTTGATAACGGGCACAATAAAGAGAGTGATTAGGGTTAGCACAAGTGCATCCCAGTCTGAACATGATTCAGTGAAAAGGATAGACGACCATAGAAAATTGAAATGTACAAACTGGTGTTCCTCAAGTATCACTTCGAAAGCCTTGAAGCAACTAATTACAAGTTCATGCTGTGGGCTCAAAATAATTTCTGATCGGTAAATACTACTCTCAGTAATAAGATAAGTAGTGTTAGAGTGGTTGATAAACTTGACAAGTTTTTCATGATCTGCTGGGAATTCAATAGTATTTGATTGAAAAGCCAAAAAAGGATCGTAGAAGTAAATCGACGCGTCATTTTTCAACACAGCAACTACAGTCCGTTTGTGGGCGCCAAATCCCACTTGAGTAGTGCTCATAGAAATGCCTTCGATCTTTTCACTTTTTTTAAACCGGTAAAACTTTTTGCGAAGTGATTTCTCAAACAAAAGAAAGATTGCGCTGGCCTCGTTGTTGTTTGAGACAAAAAAACAGAAAGTCGAACCTCGGCTTAAGAGCTTGACTTGAATGCTCTCAAGATTAGTATTTAATGTGAATTCGCGAACAAAAGTCAGCAGTATCTCCTTGTTGATGTTTTGCAAGTTTTGGTAGTTTGACATCGGGGATGAAACAAGATTTTCCGGATTCAATACATCCTTATTTAGATAAGAAGTGTTGTCCAATCGTGACATAAAAAGACTCGCTTCCAAAGTAGAATCAACTTCCTGGGGTGAAAAAATACTAGAGCTCTTGCGGGTAGACTTGCGTCGTGCAAACTCGCGGCCTTTAACAGGAACCTGGTCAGGAAAAAGTGAAGATGATTGTCGTAATTGAAGGGTTTGATAAACACGAAGACTTGAAGTCTTTGTTTCGAAAGTTACACACAGGTTGTTGTTACCAGCGGAATCGCCAAAGTATAGGATCTCCTCGGTATTCGAAATTGGAGATCCATTTGAAGAAACAACAGCACAGAACTCTAGCAGTGGGTCATTTAAAAGGAAAAATTTGGGAAGTTTTGCAGCGTCTAGAGCCTCATCGTACGGCGTCATGCTCATGTCACGCGAGAGAATCAAGCCGCGGTCGCAACCGATCACCTTATTAATTGGACAAGGAAAATCGACAAGAAACGTAGCGCCAGATAAGTAGTAGATGTGAGCGCATTGAGGCGTTACTATTACAATTGCGTCTTCTTTGGCGGGTGTGGTACTGCAGAGCGCGGCAGCAGCTGTGCGCTGGGGCGGGGGACAGAAAGACGCAAAAATGGCTGTATCGATAGTGGTTTTTTCTAGAAAAGTGAACCTGCGGACCAGAATACCATTCTTTATCCAGTTTACACAAGAACCGCGAATTTCAAGGGTTTCGCCAAACGAATGGAGCAGTGCGGAACTTGACATGTGTAGGCGTTACAAAAATCAGAGGCAAAGATCATCCAGTATTTTGAGTTAACATATTAAAACTTGTATAAAAAATAAATAATTAATAAATAATAATAATAATAAAATTCAAAAAAAAATTTAAACAAAACGACCCTAACCCAATGTTGTTGTTGTTGTTGTTGTTTTTTTCTATCTTTTTTTTCTTTTTTTTTTTTTTTTTTCCAAAAATTTCTCTGCTTTCTCATTCGGTTTTCTTTCTTTCTTGATTTCTCTCCTTCGCAACGGCTCAAACACATCGCCATCCCTCTACTTCTACTGAACACTGCCTACCCACGCTCTTGAATTTCACGTTTGTTAGCATTTTCAACTAAGCAGAGGCAATTTTATAAGTTCAGTGAACCCTTTACTCTGTTTTTTTTTTTGCTTTTTCTCCGCCCGCGTAGGCCGAAAATCACTCTCATTGGAGGGCTAGACCGTTACCCTAGCATCCCGATTCATTCGCGAACAGGATCTCCTAAGGTTTTTCTGGCAGCTCTATCCAGCCCCGTACCATGAACAGCGTCTCGCGGTCCTCTGGTGCTAATGGGAGCCACAGAAAAAAGGACGAATCGCTATCGTCTACGCTAGCAAGCACCAACCAAAATATTACCAGGTTCTCTAAAACTGTTTCGGCTACGGCAAGCACATTTGTTTCTTCACAGTACAGCGATTTATCTGGTACCTACTACCATGACACTATGAAAGACATTGTCCGTAAGCCTGCATTTCAGAAACGATTTTTTTCATTCAATAAACGACGCGCGCCTTCAGAGGTTGTTAGAAGCACGCTAGCTTCTAAAGACGATATTTGTTATCGCGCGCTCACCACAATTCCTAACGAGCTTTTCTCGAATTTGCCGCGTGGGGCGAGCAATTTTTCGCTTTTCCAGGGTTTTCAAGCACTCACAACTAACTCTGATTATAGCGTGTCGCCCGGCATTGATGATCTGAAACGCGCATTGCCTGACAGTAACACCCCAAAAGAATTGAAACCGCCCACTAGAAAGAAGATTCTGAAGGAAAAAGAAGTTATCAGCCACACTCTAGATCTTCTGGAAATTCGCAAGGGCCTTGCTGCCAATGAGATTACCGAAATTGATAGAAAAGTTGCACATTTACAGTCTACGCGATCCATTGTGTTTGAGCGTGTAGCTAGCCTCGAGCAGGAAGAATTCCATCTAGAAAAAAAAATTCGACATTTGGACATGCAGCTCGAGCAGGTTGGAGACAATGAAGACGACGACGAGGAATTTTCAACTGTCGCCAATGCTAAGACTGACAATAAGAGTAAACAAAACTCAAAACCTGATAAAGTTAGCAAAAAGGAACCAACAAATAAGAATAAAAACGCATTACTGGACCTAGAAGCTGAAATTGGTGATGGTGAGCCGCTAATGTCTCAAAGCATTTTTGGCAAATTTGAAGAAAAGGCTCAACAAAAATCAAAAATCCGGCGAGTGTCTGCGTCGCACAGAAAAACCATGCCGACGCTGCAACAATACTACGCTCCAGGCGAAACCATTCGAACGATTGATGCGCATCAAGACACTGTTACCGCGCTCGACTTTGACATTCCGTTTGGCACTATGGTGTCTGCGTCGCTGGATGATACGGTCAAGGTCTGGGACCTGAGCAGAGGCCAACTGGTGGGTAAGCTCCGAGGACACCAGGCTTCAGTCAAGTGTCTGCAAATGGACAACAATATTGTTGCCACCGGCTCGACTGACGCGACGGCACGTCTGTGGGATTTGTCGAGAGCCAGCGTTGACGATCTGGAATCAGAAGACATGTGCGTCCAGGTGTACGAGTCACATTTGCGCGAGATCACAGCATTGCATTTTTCATATGACACTTTAGTTACTGGCTCTGGAGATAAGACCATCCGACAATGGGATATTCAATCAGGCCGATGCCTCCAGACTCTGGACGTGCTCTGGGCGGCGGCCCAGAACTACTCCAACCCTTTTGGCGACGAGTCTCGATGGAGACAGTCTTCAAGCTATTCGTCGTCGGACCAAGCGTCGGCACCATTTGTAGGCGCACTCCAGTGCTTTGATGCGGCGCTGGCAAGTGGCACTGCTGATGGAGTGGTCCGGTTATGGGATTTACGTAGCGGCCAGGTTCAGCGATCACTGGTTGGCCATACGGGTCCTGTCACCTGTCTGCAATTTGACGACGTGCATTTGACCACAGGCAGCATGGACAGAAGTATTCGGATTTGGGACCTACGAACAGGTTCGATTGTGGATGCGTTTGCGTATGATCATCCCATTACGTCGCTGCACTTTGATTCGCGACGCATCATATCAACCAACATGGAGACAACAGTTAAGGTCTACGACCGCGAAACCGGGCGTCACTGGACCTGCGGCCCTGGTGCTTCGGGTGATACTGACTCAGATGGAGCGTCTATCATCGAGACAGCTATGTCCAAGGAAGGCTACTTGGTCGAGGGGCGCGAGGACGGCACAATTGGCGTATGGGCATGTTAATGTAGTTTTTAATGTTCTTGTTGTTTATATTTATCTAATGCTGTCTCTCAATGTATCATGATCATGTTTTACACATCAAATATCTATAATTGTGCAGCTGGGGTATGATGGACAGCACTATCAGATCACTGGCTCAACTATATCCAATCGTTGTCAGCGTTTTTTTTTTTTTTTTTTTTTTTTTTTTTGTAACAGCCAGCAGTTTTGACCGATTCAAAAAATTTAAAAATTAAGGAAATAATTAAATAAAGTCTTTCAAAGTGTCACTGATCTGTCGTGAAAGATGAGCACCTTGATGGCATTATGAGCTCTGTTACACAAAAATTATTGTCTGTTTGATTTTGCTTGTTATTTTGTTTGGTTTTTTCTATTTTTTTTATTCACGTCAGCAAACTCGAGCGTGGTTTAACAAATCGGAAAATAATGATTTTAATTGAATTATTTTATCAACTGCTCACTTAACCAGGCGGCAGACTTGCAAATCTATTGTCACTGTTAATTATTTTGAGATTGTGAGCTCATGTTTTGCGAAAAAAAAAAAAAAAGGATTATCCTTAACAAAGCTGCAAGAAGGTGATGAGCACCATTAGATGATTTGATTTTGTGTCGAGGCACTAATTTTTCGGCTAACCTGTCAAGTGTCTTGTTTGTGTTTTCGGCTAATACGCGCTACAGGTTGTGCCTGGTTTATTTACTATTGTTTAACGGCAATTAATCACCTTGAAAAAATATCAGCTCTCTCAGGATTACTTCATTATTCAAAAGAGACTCAAGAAAGGTCTTTTTTTTTTTTTGGTACAGCTAAAAATTTCAAGCAATTTGTTGACGCGTTTGCCATCTGGTATTTACATTTACAGTCAACTTTCACACCAACACATATTTGTTACCATTGATGAAAAACTCAGTTCTATCGAAAACCTCTGACTCCTGGCACATGCTGGCAAAGATTATTCGTCAGTCTTATCGAGGAAATTATCTTTGAAAAAGCGTTTTAAGCGCACTTTTTTTCTCTCTTGATTTTCGTGCATCTTCTATACAGACGTAAATGCAGTCAACTGATTTTTCAAAATGACGGCGACCCTTTGTTACTGTATACAAGGTCAGCTTGGTTCTAAACCTAGCTTTTCAAAAAGACTGGAATAAATTAAATGACAGATATATATACAGTTATTTCTCTTTCAAGGAAATTTCGAGGTCTTCTGGGGTCTTATTCAGCGCGTCTTTCAGGTTAACCTGGCCTACGCCACGCTTTAGAGGTTTGGGTTGGCTCTCACTAGGCTTCCACCCAATAAGATAGATGATTCTAAACGTCGCAGGAATTGAGCCATCTTCGTTTCCATGGAGAGATCGGTAAATAGCTTCTGCGGCCAATAGAACGTCGCGGTGAATAAAAGACTGGCGGGATAAAACAGAGTTAGAGTCGCCCATAGCCTGAATGTCGTTGATCAGCGCAAAAATATCTGGGTACGAAATTATAATGTCGTCAACATCAACAGTGAGCAAATTGTACTTAGCCTTTTGCAAAAGGCCACCCATGTCCTTGACGTCGGCAAGAGGAGATACACGAGGTGAAACGCCACCCTGGCGCTCAAGCTCGGCAAGTTGAAGCGACGTGCGTAGCTCAAATAATGTGTCACCACCGAGCATTGACGCCATGAACATGCCGTCTGGCACAAGTACATTCTGAATTCGGCTCAGCACACCGGGCAAGTCGTTGATCCAGTGCATAGACATGTTAGATAGCACCGCATCAAATGAGTTAGGCTGCAACTGCGATCCGTTCTGCAGAATAAAAGACTCCTCGTCGCCAACAACTCGGTCAAGATTAAGGGTCGAGTTAAAGAGAAACTCGTCGGGATTGCTATCGCGGTGAAGTACTTCTTTACAGCTATCAAACATGGTAATGTGTTTCAGCCGGCTCTGAACAAGCTCCCGGTCAGGCGTGTCGTTTTCACAGAGCATCTTTTCAATGTTACCGGCACCGCTGCCAAGATCTAGAACCCGTGGAAACTCACGGGAGATGAAAGCAAGACGCTCAATCATGCGCAAGGCAACCTCGTCACGTAAGTATTCGACCTGGCGAGACTCGCTCACGTTTTTGGCCGCACGCTGGCGCTGCTGCAGCTTGGTGTTCTTGTTAAAAACCTGAAAGGCTGATTTCATGTCTGCAAGCTGAACAGTGCGTGTTCCAGAGAACGCGCGTGCGTGTGTGATCGCTTTGCAAAAAAGGGCATGCGGGCGGAGGTTCATCATTGTTGTTGATTCAGCTTGGTTGGTTATTAAGGAAAGTAAAAATGCAACTGTTCAAGCAAGCAACAAAAAAATTCAACATTTCTACAAAAATCAAAGGCAGATCTCCCAACTGACAGTATCAACCCTACACAGCTCAATCAACCATAGACTTTGATCGCGGCTTTGTGGATCATAGGGAAACAGATATTCTGCCAGAATGTTTTCAAATCGGTTGAGGACTGTAAATAAAGGTACTAACGCTTCTTTTTTGGCTCGGGCATTTTCTGTTCATGGTGTGAGCTTGAAGAGAGCTCGTAAGATTGACGTACCTGACACACTCGGCACAAAAGACCAGAATAACCTTCACCTGGTGTCCATCGACAAAGACTTTGACAAGGACATTATAAACTGGAACAAAATTAGTGTGGCTTTTGACAAGTTTGCCGCCCAGCGGGACCACACTAGTGGGCTGCTGTTGGCAACTCGGATAGCTGAGTCGAAGCTGCCGCCGCCGCCTAATATTACTGGCTCGATTCTGCGTGTAATCTCCGACCAGGATCAGCGACTAGTTGCGCCAGTAGTGCTACGAATGTTTGAGGATATTGTGGAGCGACATATTTATCTTAGTAACAATGCGCTGGACTCGCTGATATGGATTCTGCGCAGCACTGTCGACCCATTCGCAAGAGCAGCGTACTACGAGCTGTTCCAGAAATACTTTAAGTACGCAAAGAGAAAGCAAAAACAATTCTTGAAAGTGGAAATTAGTTACATGCACTCTCTGCTTGAAAATGGCGAGTTTGAGGAGGCCAGAACGGTGTTCACGCAAGTCGTCGCGGCCCTCGCAGCCGAGAAGGACGCTAACATTCAAGCGAGCGCGCTTAAAGTGTTCCCTATTGAAAACATATTTCAAACTTTTGTTGCGAAATGGAACGAAGTTGAGTTTGGTTGTATTATTATAGATTCTATGATTGCACTAGACATGGACGTTGGTGCAAAGTATTGGTCGACTTTGCTGGAGGCCGGTCTTAAGGCTCGAAATGAGGAGGCAGTCGACTATGTCTGGCGCCAGGCCGTGCAGCCAGGCAAATTCTCACCTTCAAACTATTCGTTGAAATCAATAGTTGATCTCTTTTCCGACTCGTCCAGCTCGATGGCTGCCGGAGCATTGCAGCGGCTGTCGTTACAAGACCCCGCGGCGTCTGCATCCAATTCCGACGTTGCAAACGTCTTCCAATTGCATCTAAATGCCGCACAGCGTGATGCGCCTATTACTGCTGAGACTTATTTTAAGGGCGTGCAGAGTATGCTTGACTATATGCCTTCTGTAGAGCTGCAAGATCTTACGACTACGCATCAGATTTTACACAAAATCGTCGTCGTGACACCTGCTGACCAGCTCATCGACACAATTATTTCCATCAGCAAGGGGAACCATGACGACACAAACACCCAGCGGTTTCTCACTCTTGCAATGAACATTATTCTGAACTCTACAAGTGCGCACTCAAATGCGTCAGACTGTCTGAACTTTTATCGCATGTTTGTCAATGCGGACGTCAAGCCTGATTCTGCTACGTTTGAGTTTTTGGCGCTTGCGGCATTCAGGCTGAAAAACGCAAAGAAACTATCATACATGATATTCCGTGAGTGTAAGAGCTATGGTTTCACGCCCACAAAGGCAACTATAATGTATCTGGTTCGTGCGTCTCTTTATGGCCGTGAGCTAGAGACGACGCTGTTTTACGTGAGCCAAATCACTGAAGGCCCAAACCCAGTGCTACCAGGGTACTTTATGAACCATCTACAGCGTACATTTGAAGAGGCAGGCGATGTGCGACTAAAGGCACTGTTGCGGGCGCCCGATGCGCTGCGGAGCACGTACCAGGACTTTCCAAGCGACAAAGTGTTGAGCCGGAGCGTAGCGCGGGGTAAGTACAAGTACAGCTTTTTGTACGACATTGGCAATTGTTACCGGTTCGAGAATGGATGGGACGAGAGCCAATTGAGTGTGAAGGAGTGATAAGCAATATACACTTATGTTTTTATGTCACTATCAACTCATCGCTTTGTTTTGTAACTAATCTGTAAATAATAATATGAAAAACAAATTGAAAGAATGAAAGTTCTTAGTCTTTAAAAACTTTTACCAGCCTTGAGCACGATTCTTTATTTTTTAAATAGTATCGAATTTATACGATATTTATAGCTATGGATAGCGGATCCGACTTATTCAAAAATTCCGCTGCTTTCTTTCTTCCGAGTCCACTTTGGGCACACTGTAGAACTGCAGGTTTTCGCTGGGACTGAAAAATTTACGGGCAGATCCAGGGAAAGCTTAGAGGAATACCAAATAAGCAAACAGTAACAAACAACAAGTCACGAAGATAAAAACAATTGTTTTAATTTCGTTATATGAGTAGCATTAAAACACTCATTCTGGTGGCTTTAAAATGCCGCTTAAAGGGTTTGTAAATCAGTTTGGTTTCAAATCTGTTTATGCGGAAAGTGCCTTAAAGGTTCTCCCAACCCACCGAAGAAGTTAAATCTGATATCATTAATCTTCTTCTTCTTCTCGACCTCCGTCCCTTTCCTTCTTTGTTCACCCCTAGAACCTGTCTTTATACTGGATATACAGGCACTCGCTTTTAAATTCTATTAGTTTTCACAACCAATTATTAAATCTGCCTAAACCGCTATAAAAATGACTACTCTGGTATCGCCGTCCGCGTACGTGCCCACGCCATCAACTATCTCAGAGCACATGGCGCCATCACGATTCAACTACATCAAATTCTGCTATCAGGCTGTGGCTGACGCTATCGAGTGCGAGCTTGATGTGCATTATAATGACCCAGGCTCGGTCCAGCTGGTTGTTAACATTACAGGCCGCCCGTTCACAGACGTCCAGGCACTCTATGCGCTGGGCCAACGTCACTTTGCAGAATACAGTGCTGCAGACCTGATAACGAGATCAACCATGGTGAGTACCACATTCCTTCAACTGTGGCAACTAATCTCTCTTTTTTTTTTTTGGAAACTATTCAATCCTTTTGTTGTTGTTCTTTTCTTGCTTTTTTTTTTTTCTTTTTGTTCTTCCTTATCCCTTTCAAAACTATAGACCAAAGAGTTGCCTGATTTTGTTTTGTTTGTTTAATTACTTGTGTGTGAACTAACTTTGTTATTGGCAAGCTTCCAAAAGACTGTAGATGGCATTATCTGGGTTCAGTGTCCGACGATATAATCGCACCGCTGCTAGCGGTGTCCAACCTGCACTGTATTGAAACTGTTGACACACAGCTTGCAGTGCAGTCTTTAAACACATGTCGGTTGGCACAGATGCAGGCCTATCCAAACCTGACCCCTCTCAGCATTTTTCTCCAGGTCAACACCTCCCCGCACGCAAGTGCCACCGCCGGTAAACCAACAGCAGGGCTCCGTGATGAACGCGCTGTCTTTGTAATTGCTAATTACATCACAAAGTTCTGTCCAGGGCTCTGGCTTAAGGGTCTAATGACTGTTGGTGATACATCCAAAGGCTATCACTCGGGCGAAAACGAGGATTTTCGGGTAAGAAGGCACACGTGCACACACATTGCTTCATCATAATTATCACGATTGTTGTTTTTATTCACATCACTTGCTACAAACCATGACTAACCATTTAATTTTTTCACTTTTAATTTTAGGCATTGTCCGTAATTGGTGAACGGCTGTCTCGGATGCTCAATCGCCAGCTCGATCTTAGCATGGGCACTAATATTAACTATCTGGAAGCCATTCGACAGGGATCTACAAATGTTCTGATAGATAAATCTATTCTAGGTTCATTATGAATCCTAAAAATTGTTCACTGATTCAAGTGTTTTTTCGTTTTTTTTTCATTGTTTTTTTTTTTTTCATCTTTTATGTTTCTATTCACTCTAACCGTGTCTGAGTTCTTGCAAAATTTTTTTTTTTTTCATTCTTGATAATTATGATTACGTGACTTATAACTAAACTTATAACTGGTATAACAGAGAGATGTTCTTTGACAATATCGCAGGGATACGGTTATCAGTAGCACGTACCGTGATCCGGTAGTTTACATGACTGGGATCAGGCTCCAGACGTACCAGGCAGCCATAGCTACCACCCTCGCTCGTGTGCAAAATGCTCGCACCAACCAAGTTATTGGGATTAGGGTCGGCGTTTTTGACGTTACTGTAGTTGAGCGCCGCAAAGTTGCGGCGGTCGTCGGCGGGCCGCTGCGTATCAGACGAAGAGTAAGAAATATTTTTGAAAATCTTTTGGGCCTCAAGACCACCTTCACTTCCAATGAGAGCCCATTTCTTGAAGTAGTCTTCGGATGTAAGCACAGCTGGGTCCATGTACTTTTCGAGAATCACGGGTAGCTTGAGCATGAGCACCTTGAGCGTGCCGGCCATGTATGTGATCTTTATTAAAGGCGACTCGGTGAACGGCTGCTTGGCGTTCACAATGATAACTTGCTGTGTAGTTTTGTCGTCCTTGATGGTTGATTCAGGAAAGTTCTTGGTCGACACGCCAAGCGCGTCCTCACCCGCTGGGTTAATCAGCTCAACCGAGAGCGATTGCAGCAGCGAGCCAGAAATGTTGCGGAAATACAATATTAAGCAGCCCAAATGCTTGCGATACTCCGATCGCAGGCCGATCTGGATTAGAGAATCCTCGTAAAATATTCCTTCCGTAGTTGTGAGCAGTTTCTTAAAGTTCCGCTCCCAACCGGATGTCAGCAGAGTCTGATTGCTGTCTTTGTTTAGCGTGGCAGCACCAGTGGGTTGGCTGGTTAGCGTGCTGGCAGCTACAGTACCCTTGCGTGGCATTGGCGGCGGAGGTGGCGGTTTGTCAGCAAACGTGCTTGTCAATGTTGGCGTCTCGGCTATAGTCGATGCAGCGAGTGCAGTCTTGTCCTGCTGCGATGAGTGGTTGCCGAGCATCCACACCCGTTTGTCTTCGGATCTTACATGCTTTGAATGCAACCGAGTAAGTAACGCCGAAGTGCGCTCGGGGAACGGCGGCATTTCATCCCAGACTGACGGCAGAATTCCTGCGTTCTCAGGCTTAGCCATGTTTAGATACTCAAAGGCCCTCTGTTGCAGTTCTGAGTCAATGGATGTGAGATGGAACTCAAAAACTTGTATTAGTTGCGGTCGGATCTCTGCAAATAAATTCAGAAACTTTATGTAAGTTGTGAGTAGTAAGCCTTTAGTAAACGGAGAACACGAGGGGAATCGGTCGTGTAATGCTAAGAATTGTTCAATAGGGGAGTTGCCTGGCTCTTCAGCGACAAGATGGCCGTACTCGCCTAACAGATATCCACCAATTTTGACCATGTTTTCGTTACAGGATGGTTCCTTTAGGAACTTTAAAACAGTTCTGACAGAATAGGCTTGAAGACTTTCGTTATTGACGACAATCTGGACAACACGCTGCCAGACCTCGTCACTAACATGCGAACCAGCAATCGAAATTAGGTTGAGAGAAATGTCCACATACCACTGGTATTCGTTAGCATATTTCTCCACAAGAATAGCGATTCTAATGACCATCTCTGAGCGGATAGCAAAATCGGCAGCCTGGAGATACTTGAGCAGCTCAGTGACAATGACTCTGACGTTATCGGCGTTACATATAGAATAGAGCAAGTCAATTGCTTTGCGGCGAACAGAAATATCCCGATCTCTAAGCGACTGAATGACAGTGATAAGATATTTTCCAATTGGAATGTGTTCATACCTCGCAGCAAGATTAGCCATGGCATTGAGCGCGAGGTAGCGAATGTTGGTTTCACGCGCAGTCAAGAACTGACCGAGAATATTGACGATACGTTCCATAAGCTTAGGGTCGATGTCAAGGTGAATTGCCAGGTTGATGACCTCAAAAAGAACAGCATTTTGTGCGTTATTCTGCTGAACATTTTTTGACGGGGTCGCATTGAGGTCAATGACCTTGTGTATAACCTTGGAGAGAGCAATTTGAATAGTCTCGTCAGTTGACGGCGGATAGTACTGCAACAACTTGAATAGCTTGACAAAAAACCAAGGGACGGGAACATTGTAGTATAGATACTCCTCAGGACATGCGCGGTCAAATACTAGCTGCTGCAAACGGCGCACGACCTTGGAATAGGACAATTTATAGCTTTCGGGGTCGTCCTGAACAAGCGCAATAACAAGTGACGCGGCTGACGTGGCAACACCGAGATTTGTGTCGTCGAGAAGCGCGACAATTCTGTCGGACTTGGATGGTGGAATTATTTTGGGGTCCTTGCGGTAAAGGCGCAAAACCGTCAACGCAGCCTTTTTGCGAACAAAGTCTTGAGAAGTGGGAGAGATGAGCAACTTGAACACGTCGTTCGCCAGGGCGTCACACATGGTGGTACCACCCACCGTGGCGACGCAGTTAAGAGCAAGACAGGTGAAGTAGTCGTTAAGATCGTTAAGGTCCTTTTGAATACTGTTTATGACAAGATGCAACATTTCGCTCTTCTCGTTCAGCAGCACAGAGACAGCTAGGTAGCCGATCTGCTTTTCAGAGAAAGTGTTGGAAGAAATGAGCGAGATAGACTCTAGATGGCCAAAATTGACATCGTAGCCTAAGATATAGATGTATACGAGCTTGCAAATGTATTTTTTTTTCTGGTAACCACTGAGGTTTGCGTCTTTGAACTTGAGTCTAATGTTGGCGAGCTCTTGGTTGATGCGTTTGGTCTCGAGATCCCGAGCACGGGCATTTCGGAGGTCCGCAATAAAGCGGACCAGACCTTTCATGGGCTGCGACATGGTGTATTTGAAGGGGTGTAGCAAGGAGGCTGAACGACAGAATAAGGCCTGAAGTGTAATTGCTGCTGTTGACACCAAGTTAAGTTGAAACTTGTCAACGCGACAGTGGGAAACGGTCAAGGAGAAGGAGGAAAAAGAAACAGAGTTGAAAGGGCAAGGGTTGTGTGTGTTTAAGTGTTATGTATTATATCTGATGTGTTTCAGTTAAATACTATGTTTTATGTTTTTAATAATAAGGCTTTTCTGTTAAATATTATGTACTTTGTTTTTGATTTAAAGCATAAAGCACATTTCATTTGTTTTATATTTTAACGTTGTTTTTGATTATTAGTTAAGGCTAACCTGGTGACTCAACTTTAATTTTTTTTTTTTTTTTTTTTTTTTCAGCCAAAATCTTATCTCGTCGCTCTGGACCTGGCAGCTCGATAACGAGAGATCTTATTGGATAGTTTATCTTGTCTCTTATCAACGACGATATTTGACAAGTAAATATCAGCAAAAACAAAACTAACTATGTGAAATGGCTCTAAATTCACTCCCATCATAATCTTAAAAACTCAAAAAATATCCTTATAATTTCAATAATATTTTACTTTTTATTTTTCATAAAAAATTATTTCCTTTTTTTTTTTTTTTTTTTTTTTTTTTCTATCGTGTCGCGCGCCGTGATCATCCATTCTTTGCGTTCTCTTCTTCTCTCCATCTCCATTATCTGTTTAAAAAAAACCTATCCGATGAGGTTTTCTGTCCTGCTGTAAAAATGTCCGACGCTCCTTCCGATCATGCCCACGGCGAAAAAACTTCTTCTTCTTTCAAGTCTATCAACAAAACTATCGTCCCTAAATCTGTCAAATCGCCAAATAACTTGCCCAAAGCACCAACTATTACATCTTCACAAGCAAACTCACCAGCTCTCGTCTCAACAACTGCCGCTAACAGCTCCAGCTCTGGAAATGCTTCTGGTTCTACCTCGACCATGTCACCGTGGTGCCAAAACTGCCACACCAGTACAACGCCACTGTGGAGGCGCGACGAGAGTGGCCAGATACTATGCAACGCGTGTGGACTCTTCCTCAAACTTCACGGCCGATCGCGGCCAATTTCACTGAAAACAGATACTATCAAATCCCGGAATAGAAATAAAAATGGTTCCAGTGCAACTGACCCGTCAGACTCGCCTGTACAGACACCCAAGGTTCCGAAACAAAGAAAAAAAAAAGTGAAAAATGTTCAAAAGTCTTCGCCTATCTCTGCTGCAGAACCCGATAGTGCATCAGCCACACCTACTATGACACCGGTTAGTGATACTCCAAGGACAGTAACTTCAAATTCAACGACAGAGATAACAAAAGCGACACCACCATCAACAATCAAAATCATGCCGACCTTAAATATGACGGATGAAAAAGCCGCTAATAAAGCCACTAGCAGTATCAATAATACCTGCGGCGGTACCGCATCCTTATCTACTAGCAACACAACAGAACACCTGCCTTCCCTGCTATCAACTCTCGAGCCTGGTTCTGCAACACCATACATGTCCTGGGCCCCCTCGCCATCATTCAACCCTCTTAAATCACATCTTCCATCGTCACTCAACTCACCCACGCCACTAGCGCCACTTAAAGACATTGAATCTATCCCGTTCTCGCCTCTACGGCCGCCCGTCAATCCCATCAAGTCTATTCTATCTGAGAACACACCTAACTCTACACACACAACGCCGTTTTTGCAGGCCGTAACAAGTCCGTTATTGCTGGCATCGACGACGAAGCACCTCCAGGCAAAGCCACTTGGAAAATTAAAGCCACTCCTTTCGAGTGGCTCAGCTCTGGATCAGCTGTCAAACGCCGCAACGTCGTCGCCATACCTACTGCCGGCTGACGTCAGCGGCAGGCTAGGTGACAAGTTGCCATCGATCAGCAACTCTATCAACACTAATAATGGTGTTAGCAGCACTTCAAGTAGCGTCAGCAGCAGTGCCACTGCGGTTCCTTCATTGAGCAAGACTGAGGAGGAACTGCAAACCCGCGTGTCCGAGCTCGAGCTCGTCAACGACCTGCTCAAGTCGCGGATAGGCCAACTCGAGGACTCCGAAGCCGCTGCCCGCGAGTCGGAGTCAATAGTGCGCAAGTCCGAGATGATGTTGCGAGTGCAAGTAAGCAAGTTAGAGCACCGGCTTGAGCGGTACCGCAAGCGCAGCAGCCAGGGCTTTGGTAATCTGAATGACGATGATGACAGCGATCTGCGGCTGGACGACAGCCTTCATAAAACGTATGCGGCGCCGCAGCGCAAGCCAGAGCCATCGTCGGTGATGATGATGCTGCAGCCGGACAAGACTGAGCCACTGAAAAAAAAATTAAAAACAATTTAACAAAAATATGAAAAATAAACAAAAAGGACTGATAAAAATCATTAAAACATTGGAAAAAAAAATTTTAAAAAAATTAACATTAATTAATCAATAAAATTTTAAACATGCACATCTATGAACTATTTATAGTATTTTATTTTTAACAAAAAAAAAACTCGTTATTATTTACAGTTGTCGTTGTGTGCCTTGTTTGGTTACTCCAAAAAAGCCGCAGGGAAGCGAGATTTTCGAGCCAGTCATACAAGGCCGCTGCTGCATCTGCCGCCGATGCGAATGGCTATTGCTTAAGATTCTATATTTTGATCGAAGTGGAGCTCGCGCTGGTGGGTGCCAGATAAAATTCAGTGAGCGCGTTAAGTGCCGCCAGACGCTTTGCCTCGGCAACCGTCGCCGCCTGGGCTTGACCTAGATGCTTTGTGCCGCTAAAAATTCCCACAACAAAAAGAGGTTGTGCGCTATAGGCATCTGTGCTCGACCCAGGTGCTCCGTCAGGGTGATCAGGGGCCTCATTCAGCAGCCGAGAGATTGGACTGAGCAATCCCTCGCGCGCACATAGATTTACAAGCGCACGCACTGGCTGCGGGCCGGCGGCCGCGGAAATGAGCGCCGCAAGGTCAAGATTTTTTGCGCACGGGGCCACGACATAAGTACGTGCAAACTCCCGGGCAGCAGCAAGGCCACCGTGTGCGTAGACGCCAGCCACGAGCGCTCGCACAAACGTCGCGAGCGCAGTCTGCCGGCTATCATGGATCTCCTGGCTGCTCGGCGCGGTGCTATTGCCGGGAACCAGCCGCGCCACACCGTACCGTAGTTTGCCCAGTAGCAGGCCCTCGGCGTCCTCTTCAAGGTAGCGGGCTAGTGCCGAGTGGCTGTCCTCTTTGACTCCCCACTCATGCTCTGCAAGCACCGCAAGTTCGTGCTCCGCCAGAAGCACCTCTACAGCAGCTTCTACCACAGCCAGAGGGAGCCGAGGGTACTCTAGAGCAATGTAATCAAACGCTACAAGCCGCAGCACATCGATGCCAAAGCGTGCAAGCGCTGCGTTGTCAACGTACTGCGAGCGCGCCGACGCACAGATGAGGGCACGCGCTAGCGTGGCGGGCGGAAGACCGACCTGGTCCAGCTGTAATCGCGCATGCAGCATAGACAGTGCTTCTGGAGTATTTTTTAGAGCTTCCGGGGGGATTGGCTTTGGTGTGGTGTTGTGGAGCTCTATGCCTCTCGGATCACTATTCGATCTTGTGCCGCTAGTGTCGGAGAGCTCTAATGTGGACTTGTTGTTTAAATATGATAGTTGCCGCATTCCAGCAAGACCAAAAGGGCTTAGACGCCGCAGTGCATTCGGTAAGGCTGTGTTTCGCGTTTTCAACATGCTGTTTGTGTTTGTGAATAGAGCTAGTCGCTGGTTTTATGCCGGAACAGGTCGGGCAGAGGCACCGGCATCGCAATTTTTTTTTTTCACCTATAGTTTTGAAAATTAGTCACGTGGGTTGGGATATAGGAAAATCCTTCAGTCTGTCAACAATGATAGTTAAAATAATAATTTTTATAACAAGAATTTGATAATTTAACTACAGAGATCGGCTCGGTTGATAAAAATACTACAATCTACGGGTTTTTTTGACTGTCGTACTTCTGTAACGAAATACAGCCAGTACAGCCAGTTTTTTTAACTATGGATTAACGGGGTTACAGTCTCCCCGACGTGACTTTTTGACAATAGAAAAAAATAAGTATTGAATTCTATTTAATATTGTCTTTAAAAAGATTTGTTAATTCATTGAAATTTTAGTGAGAGTTTTTATTTTAATTTATGTCTACAAAACCATAGAATGTTGATAATAAGCATGGATCTCTGTATTGTGAAAAGAAAAGCTTGAAGATCGTCTAATTTTCAACGGTTTCATTTAAAAAAAAAAAATGTTTATTTTTGCCCTTTAAAATTTTGAATCTTGGTAATTTTAAAACCTCCCTGTAACTGCCTAGATAAAACCACAACTACCAAAGCACTGGATTATTATTTTGAAATTTTACAAAAAGACCTTTTTTTATTAAAATAAAAAGTTGCAATTGTTGAACACGACCTTAAATAAAGCTTTTTACATGCTGTGTCAGAACCAATTTTTTCCATAGTTCGACCCAGGAATTAAAACAAAAAAAAGATTCTTGGAACAATAATCAAGTCTTTAAGTCCAATACCACAACTTTTTAGCTGATGGTTCACTTGATCAAAAAAATTTGCTTAAGCTTTACTAATCTTCATCCTTTGATATCGACCTACTTGGCTTTAGTTATTCAAATTTTTATTTTTCTTAATGTGGATCAGCTCATGAAAAATTCAGCGCTATTGCAGAAACCACCACTTGTACGCGCTATAAACGCCAACTTTAGAGGCTTTTAACGTCAATATCTTCGCAGTAAAAACTTCTTTCAGCAATAGTGCTCTACCAGATTTTGTTTCTAATCAATTATCATCACTATCAGCTCTTTTATTTATATCTTTTTTTGGATTAATCATTTTTAATCGTTCTGTATTGTTGATAACCTTTTAAAATAATCAAAATTACAGTTGGCTTTTGGCTAATTTAGGTTTAGCGTTCGGCTTTTTCAAGCAGCGTTTTGACATGTGGTGGGGTAAACACAGGAAGTTAAAAAAAAAAAACCGATGGATTGTCCGAACCACGGTTAGATGTTTAAAATCACCATCTTGCCCTTTCTCCCCCTCATTAACACTGTCCTATTTGTTCTCGTTAAAATCTGTGTTTTTGACTCCTGTCTAACCTCTTTTTTCTAATTTTCAGTTTTAAATTTTTGCACTTTGATTCTGATATCATCGCTATGAGTCTAGTTGAGTTGCCGCACAAAACCTTTGATCAGCTCATGTCTCTCGAAGAGCTTGATCCTGCTGAATTCTCATCTCTCGCAACTGTAAACGTCCAACTCTTTCGCTCTCTCGTCAAACCTTACCAGCCCCAGGTCGCACCCGGCGTCTTTGGAGGCCACGTTCTCGCTCAGACTAGCCTTGCTGCAGCCCGTACCACGCCTAAGGATTTCATATGTCACAACATTCATGGCTACTTCCTTCTTCCTGGCCAGCGTGATATCCCTTTTTATTACCAAGTTGAAAAAATTCGCAACGGCTCTAACTTTCTTGTGCGCCAGGTCAAGGTGTTTCAGAATAGCGATATCAGCCGCTTGTTTTCCGCCAAAAGCATCTGTTTCATCGCCATTGTCTCCCTCAAGCGGCCCACTCCGCGCGGCTCGCTCAACCACCAGCGCCACTTGCCCGAGGATTTCAAGCTAACCAACGTTTTTGACAGTCTAGAAGATCACGAACTAGCACCCGATGCCGACGTTCCTCAATGGCAAGAACTTGTGAAGTCCGGAAAATTATCACACAGTGATGAGTACCACCCCATAGAAATACGCAAGCGTGATATGAAAAGCGTGAATGATGACAAAAAAGTTTACGAACGCTCCCAGATTCACTACTTTAAAGCTAATGAGCCAATTTCTGACAACCAAAACGTCCATGTGTTAGTAACCCTTTCTTTTTTTTCTTTAATCCGTATGCATTTCCAAATTTCCTACTAACTTAAAGTAAAGTGCCGCTTTCCTGTATGTGTCTGACCGCAATTCACTCTTTACCATTCTCAATCTTCAGGAGAAGATTTCCGTGCTCAATAAGGCTGCCTCAATCGATCATTCTTTCGTGCTCCACGATGTGGGTGCACGCCTAACCAATGCGTGGAACACAATGGAAACCTTCTCGTCCAAAGCATCGGACGGTCGTGGTCTTTATCAGGGCCATATTTACGATAAGGATCACAACCTGGTGTGTTCATTCATGCAAGACGGTGTGATCCGCGTGAACGAAGAAACAAACAAACAAAAAGAGTCTGGTGGTAAAAGTAAATTATAGAATAACATCGGCTGCTTTCTCAAAAGCTGTGATGCGCCATGAACCAATGTGTAGCTACAAAAGAAAGGACTGATACTGGTCTAAGACTTTGAAATAAAATAAAAAAAATAAAAAAAAAACAGTTTACACTATGTGTGATGAGGTTAGGGTACTCTCTTTCACGCGTTGTGCTGTCGCTGCTGTTGGGAGGTTTGAATTTTTCAGTAAAAAAAAATTTTAATTTGAATCTTTGTCTTCTCGTTTAATTCACTTTCTTCTCCAGAGCAACAAAGCAATCTTTACAATATGTCCGAAGAGTCTAAGCCCGAGCAAGTCATTGAGCAGGTCGCTGCTGCCACTGAGGCCCCTACTACTACTACTCCTGCCGCTGAGGCTCCCGCCGCTGAGGCCCCCAAGTCTAATGTCGTCAGCGACGCCTCCAAGCTCCCCGTCTCCAGCGATCACGCCGAGATCCTCAAGCAGGTCGAATTCTACTTTTCCGACCAGAACCTGCCCACTGACAAGTTCCTTTACAAACTGACTCAGACCAATGATGGTTGGGTTCCCATTTCTACTATTGCATGCTTTTCTCGTATGCGCCGCTTCCAGCCCTTTACGGAAGTTGTCGCTGCTCTGAAAGAGTCCCCCGAGCTTCTTGAAGTTTCCGAGGATGGTGAGCTGGTGCGCCGCAAGACACCGCTCGTTGAGCCTAAGCCTGAGCAGCGCGCCAATGCTTTCAACCGTAGTGTCTACGCTAAGGGCTTTGGTGACGAGACCGAGACCACACAGTTTGACATTGAAAAATTCTTTGCTGGCTTTGGCCCTGTCAAACAGGTGCGTCTTCGCCGCTCGGACGACAAGAAGTTCAAGAGCTCCGTTTTTGCCGAGTTTGAGAATCTTTCCGACGCTGAGGCTTTCCTTGCGCTTGATCCCAAGCCTAAGTACGGTGAGACTGAGCTGCTCATCATGTCTAAGAAGGGCTATGTTGACATGAAGGCTGCTGAGCACGGCTTTACCACTGACGCCAACGGTAGCAATGGCAAGAGATCTTTCAACGCTTTCAAGGATAAGAAGGGCGGTAACAACAACCACAATAACAAGAAGCGGCGATTCGACGGCAACGGCCGCAAGAACTTCAACAACAAGAGAAGAAACGACAGAAACGAAGAGAAGAAGGAGGCTGCCACCGCTCCCACTACTGCCGCTCCCGCTGAGTCTGCTTAAATTAAAGTTTTTATCAACTGCCTTTTCTATATATAACATGTCTCTCCATCCATTTAGCACACAGTTTACTCACTTTTAGTGTTTTTCGTTTGTGTTTTTTTGATTTTTTCACAATGAAGCAAGAATAACTTAATAAAACTGTGGATAATGTATTTATTATTGAATTAGCCATGATGTAATTGCGTAGACTGGTGTGGTAGGACTCGTGCTTGTGGGCAAGTCATAGCGACTTGCGAGTAGTTTGGATTTGCTTCAAAGAAAAAAAAAAATTGCTAACGAGATACATCTTCATGGAATGGCAAGATTTTGTCATACGTAAATCCAAGTTAAGAAATGCAATTTCCTAACAATATTGAATAAGGCAAGATGGTTAGAGGAAATAGGTTT
The DNA here is from genome assembly GCA_030463015.1 of Geotrichum citri-aurantii. Taxonomy (NCBI): domain Eukaryota; kingdom Fungi; phylum Ascomycota; class Dipodascomycetes; order Dipodascales; family Dipodascaceae; genus Geotrichum; species Geotrichum citri-aurantii. The sequence continues at coordinate 41,753 of JAKVQX010000002.1, forward strand.
AAAAAAATGGTGTTTTACATTTGATTTCAAAAATGCTCGATTGTTGGACTTCCCTGGAGTGTTTTTTCTACAAATTTTAGGTGGAACAATTTATGTTAACTGCGATCTGATATTTTTTAGTTTAAGATAATGGTCTCTTTATCAATCTCATTAGAAATCTATAGTTGTTGTTGTTTTTTTGCTCTGATCATAAGTGATGCTTTCGTTATTTTGTTTTGTGAGATAAAGTCATTGATTTGAATTTGTAAACTGTTTGTTTACTTCTCACTTGTCTAAAAGAGTTGATCTAGTTCTGTAATTTAAAAACAGTAGAGATGAAATAAAAAAAAAATTGGATAGAAAAAAAATTGAATAATGAAAAATGGCAGTTGGGCTCGTCACATCAGCATCTTTGCAAAAACAAGTTAATAATCAGAAGGATAAAAAATCAAATTAGTGTCCTTACACCAAGAAGTTTGAATCAATGATTTTACAATAATTTTTTTCAAAGTAAAATTTTCAATACAGGTTAGGCTTTTCAGCATTCCATGGTGATGGGTTCTTTATGGACTCTTTTGTGTTACAATAAAGCCTGAGGCACATACCATTTAGGATATGACATTACGTGAAAATTAAATCAGTTAATTTTCAGTAAGCTGCTCTAATTGACCAAATAATTGTGCCAAAAAAAGTTGCGGTAACGAATCTAAAACTAAAAAGCATCTCCGAGCCATCATTTTGGTGTCAAGTAACATCTTCTGAAAAAAATTTCTGTAAAATCTTTCCTGGCAAGCTTTTTTAACTTATTGTGAGATACAATCTTTAAAAAAACTTTAGTAAATCGGGGTATTGTCATGCAATTTTCAAAAAAAGTTACAATTTTTAAAAAAAAAAAAAAAAAATAATAATTTGACTTAAAATATTGAGTATTGTATCAAGAATATTCAGGCGGTGGCATTCAGTATAACAACCTATTTTCTTATAATCAAAACAAATCTAAGTTTCTCAAATGGAGTATGTAAAAAAAATAAGGCTGAATGGTTAAGTTCTTAAGAAAGTATAATCAAACAACTAAATTTTATAAGTTGTGATTCAAGTCTTCGATCAGTCAGATAATTTGCAACGCAGATTTTTGTTTTAGAACCATCATTTAACTTCACAGCTACATTCATAAGACATCTTTTTTCTACTAAGGCAAGTTCCTACAAGTTATAGGCAGTCTGATTTGTGTTCTATTGTCTTAGTTCTGGTTGTCGCTGAGCTCACCTCAGATTGCATTGACCCCCTCGAAACCAGTTTACTAGTTTTTAACGAAAGTCTTTGCCGCTTGTGGGAAAACTCTAGCCTTCTAAAAATTCTTACATTAACGGTTGAAGGCCACTTCAATTCACTTTAAATCTAAGTAAAACAAAATTTTTTGTTCAGCACTCAATCTAAATTGATGAGATTTTATTAAAATTGTAGCTTCTTCGTGCTTTTTAAGACTTTCAATTTCGGTTTTTGAAATCTGTTGCCCACCTCATGTATTCTCCGAAATGGTGTATTACTGGATATGTCAAATAGCTCCCTTAAAAAACAGGACTTTGTAGAGACAGCCCATCACCTACCACAGTTGCATTGAAAAAAAGTTCTTTGATACACTTCTCCTGAAAGAGAAAACTCAGTAATTTTAAATCTCTGTAAACTTTGATGTTATTTAATGAGCTCTAAAGCCTGGTACGTGTTGTTAGTGGAAAATTTATACCCACGGAGACTAAACTAACAGCAACAGCAGTAAAATATCTCAAGTCTCAAAACTTAAGTAATTTTTTTAAAATCGCGAAATCTAGAGATGTGTTTCGGATTTTTTTCATGTTCGGGAAACCTTCCTTGCTAACATTGCTCGTTTTGAATTTCGTTTGATTAAATACTGGGTACTCTAAGGAATACTCCGCATTCCGTCAATTTGATCAGTTTAATCCTCCCACAAAAGTTCGAAAAGCCTTTCAGAGTGTCACCGCGAATATAGGTACACGACAACAACGAATTAAAAAAAAGTTACTCACACACGCACACATGAAATTTGGCCCGACTGTACAACCTTCGGGTGACCACTATTCAAATATTTCCGACTCGGATCATGAAATTGAGAACAAAGCGACGGCCAGTCCTCTTTCTGAGTCTAGCCCACAACCATCGCAACAGCCGCAACAACGCGAAAGTACAGAAGACTACGCCAGATTTGGACAGGCTGCTCCGGTGCCGCAGACCAATTCCGGCGGCTCTGGTGACGTTTCTGAGTTTAACAAGCCGTATTCTTTGGTTGGCGCAACCTCTACTGACTGCCAGGGTCTCTACTCAACCAAGAATTTCCAGCACCAAATGTCTAATGCGTTGAATTCGGGTTCTCCAACTGAGACTGTTCTGACCGAAAGCTTGATTAACAATTTAGAAGCTCCAGCAAACGTTCCAACTAATGTTCCTGTTACCACACCTGCAGGCAGGTTTGTTACTATTCAACTCACTAAGGAGTCATTTTACTCGCCGCGCAAGAAGCGCTCGCGCGTGTGGGAGTATTTTGATACGGTTGACCTCCAGACTGAGTACTTTGACAAACGCGCTTGCAAACAGCGTAAAAATTACAGATATGACTGTAAGCTCAATGATTGCAGCTACCAGTGCTACGCGAGTATCTTAAACGGCTCGACCTCACTGTTGCTTGAGCACTGCAAGAAGCATGGAATCATTCAGCGAAACCCCAAGACAAACGCTACCAAATTTCTCACCACACCGCCTGGATGCGAGAACTCGATGAATCTTCACCTAAAATCCAGTAGTTCTCATTCTTCTAACGAGCTCAAAAACTCTGAAAATCTCGTTCCTGCAAGTGTCAATTCCACCAATATTCCTACAGTCGATGCCGATTTTATACCTGTATCTAAAAATGAATTAGCTCACCAGAACGTTTCCCAATGGTCTGTTCATCAATCTAAAACCAACACCACTTATCCATTCATACAGCCTATAAACAATTACAAGTTTGATGATCACAATCGGGTCTACAAAATGCCTAGCATTGACATTCAAAGTACACTGGCTTCCCTCATTTTACGCAACAACCTTCCATATTCTTTTTTAGACGACCCTGATTTTAAAAAGCTTTTACCTAACAGTAAGCCTGATATCTGTACTCCCGAGGCTATTAGTTTTGAAATTCAAACTAAGGTGTCTAGCTATATTTCATTGTTAGCTGATGTTTTTATTAACAAAGCAACCTCAGTATCCCTGTCTATCGATGCCATTAAAGTGCTCGAAAACTATTTGATTGTTCAGCTCAACGGCTTTTGGACTGACAATGAGTTCCATATCCACAACTCTTCAATTTCTACATTTGCGTGCAAAAATGATGTCAATTACAAGCAGCTCTGCAACAAGGTACTGAGTGTGACTAATAAGCTCGGTATTTCTAGTAAAATTTTTAGCATCACATTTCCTGACAATTTAAACAAGAAAGAAGTTATTGAAACTATCCACAGCGGGCTCTCTGTGTCGCGGAAAGGCAGTTCTCGGTACTTTTTTAAGGGAAAAGAGACCACTGTAACCTCTTTTTCTAGCATAGCAGATTCCATTATTAACTCCATTTTTGATGAGTTAAATAACCAAAGTACCGATGAAATTAAACACACCATCAGAAAAATTGAGAGCGGCTCAGATGATTCTTTTATCAACTTTAATAGCCCTGAGTTATACACTAAAGTCAGAGTAATTTTCTATTTTTTGAAAAACTCTGAGAACTTTCGTACAGGATGGAAGACTCACTGCTCTGAGTTCCCTTACCTTGACAAGGCATCAAATGTCAACATTTATTATCAAATGATTCGTCATATTCTCCAGAATCAGTATAATTCTTTTCGCTTTTTCAAACACCATGACATTTACAAGATCCTACAATTTACTACTAAAGAATATGAACTGGCCACCAAACTTGGAGACATTATTGAGCTACTTTACACTTCTTGCGAGAACACATCCACCAGTGAACAATCTAATATTTCAAAGGGTCTTCGGTTGTATCAAAAAACAGATCGCCTGCTTCAGAAAATAGGGGATAATCTTGTGTCTCACAAATTTAACCTTGCTATCAAGGAAGGCCGCCGCATTTTAGAAAAATATTTCAAAGAATTAGAATTCACTCTTCCAGTTCTCGTTAACTCGGTCTTAGATCCTCGATACAAAACTCAGTTTATCACCAAAGCATACGGTAGCCTCGAAGCTACCAATATTATTAATAGAATAAAGATTTTCATTAAGACCTTCTATTCTAAGATCCAGACATCCCAGCATAACAACCTGTCAAAACCCGTCATTGACCTTTCTGATCTTTCTGATGACGATAACGACGATTTTAACAGCAACGATCACTTTCATGACAGCCGCTCTAATCAGGCTGCGACCGATATTGACGCTTATTTTCAAGATCGTCTCGAGCGCGATTGTTTGTTTATCTCTATAGCAAAGTGGTGGCACGACCACCAGAACGCATACCCATGTATGGCCGCTGTTGCACGCGACTTTCTTGCCATCCCATTCACACTGTTATCTGACGACGGTCTAGCGGCTATTCGTGCCGGCGGCTCCAGTACCAACTTGGAATCGATCATGTATAATCTCGGCAAGAAGGTTAAGGCCACTACTGAGTTGAATCAAGCATCGAAACTAAGGTCAGACTTTGAGCAGGTAAGGAACGACCTGGAAGAGGCCAGCAAGAAGCAGTTTTCATGACAAATGGATAAATTTATTAGTTATATGTGGAAATCTAATAATTGTTTTTAGACCAGAAGTTGTAAAAAATTAGTGATATAGATACTTTTAAAAACGTGAGAACAAAAAATAAATCTTTAATTAATCATTGTATGTTAAACAGAATTTTCTATCTAAGCTTCAAATTCTATTTGTTCAAATCTGGCGTAGTATATAGTAGTGGTGTTAGTAATAGAACCTTTAAAAATGATAGGTGAATGGTCTAACTTTTGTTGAAACAATAGCTTAATACAAACTATAGAAATTGTTACAAAGACTGTTATAATTGAAAAGAAGTAAACAAGAAATGAAAGGATTTAATTGGTGATGAACAATGAAGACTACCGAGAATCACGAACAAACAATATCAAGTATCATAAGTTAGTTTGAAGAAAGAAGTCCTGGTAGAGGGTTCTCAATCATGTAACAGAATCGTTGGTTCTTGGAATCCCTGGAAGCTTCTCAAATTTTTTTTAATTAGTAATTGGGACACGCACTAGGGACTCCGCACTAGGGACACGCACTGTTTCTTGTAGAATGCACTGCCAAAAACAAGACCTGTTATTGGTCCTTGTACATGCATAGCCTACAGAAGACTGTTCAATAATGCCATGTTACAATTGTAACTATGCATATTATGAATTTGAAAATCTCTTGCAAAGAAAGGAGAGATGCATGGTACGCTCTAAAGTTAGCTTTGCTAACTGAACTCTTCATGCTAAGCTTTACTGCTTGTAGGCTTTGTCACTTAAGGGAGTTTTACTCGACCTTTCAACTAAATTGAATAACTAAAAAGAACCAATGAATACAAGGAGTTTCGTTGAACTTAACTCAAGAAATCTCTTTGAATAAAAAAAGGAATCTCATTGGATTCAAAAGGTATTAACATTAGTAAAGAAAATACAATAAAGAAACTAACAGCCAAAGGTAGTAGAGCTAGTCAGACCTACTCCGTTACAATACGACATTGATAACAATGGAGTTGTGAAAATATTAAATCAAATAAACTAACTTTGAAGTAATGAAAAAATGTGCGTTATAGAAGTAAAAACAAAATTATAGAGAAACTAATTTTTTAAAATTAACACAAGTCTTGCTAAAAACAAATATAAGGCTAGACAACAAAATACAGCTAGCTGATAGGATAAGGTGAGTCTAGCTAATTAGATATGCTAAAGCTTGCACAGCCCCGCAGTCATGTTCATCACTCTGTGACAAACCCATATTTCCAACAGACCTTTTCCAATAATAACAACTTGATGCATGTGTAAGGAAGAGAGAACTATAAAGGTGGGTAGTGCTCAGAAATAATAAGAAATAAGAATTATAAACAATTTAAATTAATTGAAAAGTAAATACTAGACAGAGAAAAAGGTTTTAGTGGATGAATATGAACTTTCTTATTATTGTTTGAAGGACACAACCCACCAAATATAAAAATAATTGCTCCCAAGGAGAAGATTACAAAAGACATCAGACTTTTCAGAAAAAAACCTACACCACATAGTTATAAACGCCTTAAGCAAAAAATCACTTTAATAACACAACAGTCATCGCAAGACAAACCTTTTGAGCAATGTCGCGAGAAAACTACCTTTCTTAGTGTATAAAACTATTGTTGAAAGAATTAGAATCCAGAAATAATATCAGTACTAACTATAGATCTATAGATCTTATTACAGCACGAGGCAAAGCCACAAAAATCACCAACTGAAAACACTGACGCACTTCGACCAAATAATAGATCTCGTTATCTTTTTTTCTGTAAGTCTTAGCACCTCTTTCAGAAGACTGAATTCTATCCTGCGAAAACATAAAACTTAATAAAACTAACTTAGTCTCTTTGAAATAATACTTATACCTGAAACCTAAGCTGGAAAATAACGCTAAATTTCATCAGTCGTTACAAGACAGTATTTTACATCAAGAGCGGCCATGCCAGATAATGGCCAAAGTTATATTTTAAATAGTTTAAACTAAACCTTTTTGTTGAATAAATTTCAAAAGTTAATTTTAAATCAATTTAACACTGAATTCTTTAAACCTATCAATCTGGGTGCTACATACTGTGGGTTGTTGTCTCCGTAGCGTAGTGGTTGGTACTCGTGCAAAAACCTTATTTTTCAAGGTTCCTGACGAGATTGCCAGTTCGAATCCTTCAAAATCAATCTTTAAATTGTTATTTGGGGCAGGGGTTTGTCCGTGGCGTAGTGGTTGGTACCCGTGCAAAAACCTTATTTTTTCGAGGTTTCTGTTGAGACTGCCAGTTCGAATCCTACAAATTCAATCTTTAAATTGTTTTTTGGGGCAGGGGTTTGTTCGTGGCGTAGTGGTTGGTATTCGTGAAAAAACCTTATTTTTCAAGGTTTCTGTTGAGATTGCCAGTTCGAATCCTTGAAATTCAATCTTTAAATTGTTTTTTGGGGTAGGGGTTTGTTCGTGGCGTAGTGGTTGGTACTCGTGCAAAAACCTTATTTTTCAAGGTTCCTGACGAGATTGCCAGTTCGAATCCTTCAAAATCAATCTTTAATTTGTTCTTGGGGCAGGGGTTTATCCGTGGCGTAGTGGTTGGTACCCGTGCAAAAACCTTATTTTTTCGAGGTTCCGGTCGAGACTGCAAGTTCGAATCCTTGAAATTCAATCTTTAAATTGTTTATTGGGGCAGGGGTTTGTCCGTGGTGTAGTGGTTGGTACTCGTGCAAAAACCTTAATTTTCAAGGTTCCTGTTGAGTCTGCCAGTTCGAATCCTTCAAAATCAATCTTTAAATTGTTTATTGGGGCAGGGGTTTCTCCGTGGCGTAGTGGTTGGAACTCGTGCAAAAACCTTATTTTTAGAGGTTTCTGTCAAGACTGCCAGTTCGAATCCTTGAAAATCAATCTTTAAATCGTTTTTTGGGGCAGGGGTTTGTCCGTGGCGTAGTGGTTGGTATTCGTGGAAAAACCTTAATTTTCAAGGTTCCTGTTGAGATTGCCAGTTCGAATCCTACAAATTCAATCTTTAAATTGTTTATTGGGGCAGGGGTTTCTCCGTGGCGTAGTGGTTGGAACTCGTGCAAAAACCTTATTTTTAGAGGTTCCTGTTGAGATTGCCAGTTCGAATCCTTCAAAATCAATCTTTTAATTGTTTATTGGGGCAGGGGTTTCTCCGTGGCGTAGTGGTCGGAATTCGTGAAAAAACCTTAATTTTCAAGGTTCCTGTCGAGGTGGCAAGTTCGAATCTAGACATGGTAAGTCTTAGAAATGTTGACAAAAACATTTTTATTCATTTTTCTAGTGCCATAAGCGCCATAAATTACCATAAATCATTTTTTAAAAAATTCTGTGTTCCAGTTCTGTATAGGAAAAAAAAATTCTTACTTACAAAAGAAAAACAATGGCTGAATTCGAACTGGCAATCTCAACAGAAACCTTGAAAAATAAGGTTTTTTCACGAATACCAACCACTACACCACGGACAAACCCCTGCCCCAAAAAACGATTTAAAGATTGATTTTCAAGGATTCGAACTGGCAGTCTCGTCAGGAACCTTGAAAAATAAGGTTTTTGCACGAGTACCAACCACTACGCCACGGAGAAACCCCTGCCCCAATAAACAAATTAAAGATTGAATTTGTAGGATTCGAACTGGCAGACTCAACAGGAACCTTGAAAAATAAGGTTTTTGCACGAGTACCAACCACTACGCCACGGATAAACCCCTGCCCCAAGAACAAATTAAAGATTGATTTTGAAGGATTCGAACTGGCAATCTCGTCAGGAACCTTGAAAAATAAGGTTTTTGCACGAGTACCAACCACTAAGTTACGAAAAAGACAATCCACAGTATAGGGAATCAGACCCATTTCTATAAGGAGTCAAACCTAGTTCCTCATGTCTTATTCATTAAGTCCTATACTCTAATTCCTATTTTCCTTTTTCGGTTATCACAAGTACACGATCTGTATTGTTTCACTACATCACAACAACCATCTGAAACTTTACAACTCTCGATGGACCTCTACCTCAATCAACTCCATGATCGGTTAGATTCACGATCGTTTCTTGATGACCAGTTCTTGCGAACAACTTAGCAGATCGAAATATCGTTTTGTATTTTATCTCTTCCAAGGTTATTTCTTTATTTCCAATATCCTGTTCTTTTCATTTTGTTTATTTTATATTTTTTCTTTTCAAGTTGTCTATAAATACTATTTAGTTTTCTTTAATCTTCATTTTTATAATTCGATCATCTTACTTGCTATTTTTTGATTCAGTAACTTTACTAACTACGCCTGGCTAAGACGTGTGTTTACCTTCGTTTGGCTAAGACGTGTGTTTACCTTTGCCTGGCTAAGACGTGTGTTCACCATCGCCTTTAGTTAGTAAGCTTACTTCACGACCTTGCCATAGCCGTTGCTATTGCCGTTTGTTTCCTTTTAGTTCCAGTACGCATATTTTGCCATAGCTGACGCTGTTGTCGTTTGTCTTCCTCTCGCTTCCTCTTGTTTCCATCGCTTTCTCTCGTTCCCTCTCACTTCCCCTTACTTAATTTTTTGTTGTTAGGACTTCTTTCCAATTTTTTTTATTAGAACACGGACCTGTTCTATGAAAAAAAATTCTAAATAACAGGAAGGAGTCGGAAGACTGAAGACAAAAGAGGAGGAAGCACGAAGAAGAGAGAGGAAACGAGAGGAAGCGAGAGGAAGGACGACGAGAGGAATTACGACGAGAGGAATGACAAGAGTAACGGCTACTGCTAAGTTAACGGTAGACTTCCTGGCTAAAGGCAAAAGTGAATGCTCGACTGAGCCTTATGCGCAGTCAGCAAAGTTACCAGATCAAAGACTAGTAGATAAGTTGTTGATTTATTTAAAAATGAAAACTAAGGAAAACTAACTGGTATTAATAGACAAACTGTTTGAATAAAACAAACTGAGTAAAATCAGAAAATAAAAGAAACTAAAAAAAACGCCTAAGTAGCAAGGCGTAAAGACTAAGTCGATGCCGATCCACGATCTGGCATCTGGCTTGGTTCAGTAGAACCTCCAAAAGAGGAAATAGACTTGAGAGCCTCTTAAGTCTAAAGTGAAACCGGTTGTGATTCCTTGCACACAGTGTGTAGCACCCAGATTGGTGGGTTAAATGAAATCAGTGTTATTCTATTAATTTGTCAATTTTTCAAGTCGATAGATCGGTACAGCTGTTAGGAGCATGTACCTGGCTTGCGTTAATCCTACTTTTAAATATGGATTTTAATTTTGGAACTTTGCAGTCCAAGGCATAGAAAAGGATAAGTTCAGAAGTATTCAGGGCAAGGAATCTGGCGCCATCGAATGTTGAAACTACTTGTGCGCGTTGAGAGCGCTACTTTGAGAGTCCCTTAGAGACAAATGTTTTTGAATTATTTTCTTCTTTGTATGCCTTTTTGTTTTTAAGTTTTTTTGTATGTGTAACTTTTTTTGATGTAAGGACAATAAACTGATTTTCTATCTATCTATTCAGGGCAATTGTTTGAAACGAGCGCTTGGTGCGGTTAAGTTATCCTCATTTGAGGCTCTTGAAATGGAAGCGGCAATTTTACCAGTGAATTTGAGACTTAAGTATTTGGCATCAATGAAGTTAATAAAACTCAAAAATGGGTAGAGTAATCAAACCCTGGTAAGAGAACTCTCCACTGTTACTCACGAGACATCTCCAATAGGTTATAACAAAAAGCACTCATGTAAATCAGAAATTCCGATAAGGTCAGACCTGCCGCCTGGTAAACCTCCCTGGCTAAATGACTGTGATAACACAGCAAATGAAATAAAAAAAGGCAAAAGATTTGGCAAGAAACTTAAAAAGTGAAAAAAAAAAATGGTTGAAGCTGTAACGGGGGACGTTTAAATTGAAATTAAATCATTATGAATATTAGATTTTGATTAGTTATGAAAACTGAGAATAGAAGCGCTGAGGAATAACTTTAAAGATAGCCATGTACCATAAATGAGCTGTTGACTTAGAGTCAGGAAGGCATTAATCACAAAATGGATTTGATCTTTTCAAGTTGAACTCCAGAAGCTTTTGTATTTAATATTTATTTGGACTCGCAAATTCTCTCAAGTAGAAGAGGCAGTGATTGCTAAGCTCAATCCACTTCCTTTCTTCTAACTCCACACTATGAAATCCATTACATGTAATCATCAATAATGCATTTAAGCTTAATTCTCACTTTACAGAGAAAATGTTAATTTAAATCAGTCCCTTTCAGACTTGATGTTATCAAATGCTGTCTCTGACCATTATAGTTAGTCAGGCCAGACTGCTCAAACGATTTGAAAATATTGTGTCAAGACTTGTTAAGTCATTCTTGCATAGAGATCGATATTGTTTGGAGGGTTTAAGCAAATAGCTTAGGACTCCCAAACCGAGTATCTTTATGTATAGCAAATGCTTGTTCTTTAGTTCAGAGAGATCACAAATTGACCTCTAATTTGTTTTGTCATGCATGATGAATTAGTTGACTCAAAATTATTTTAATGGTAGTTAAAGGACAAGTCATAATCCACAAGATCCAATAGTAGTTGGGCTTGTCAGACCAACTTCGTTACAAAAGCATAACTAGAGAAGTGGCAAAGCCAGTACGACTCAGGTGAAAGGGGAGAGCATAATTGGTGTAGCAACATCGTACCCGATGTCCAAGTCAGCTTAACAATTTTCAAACTTATTAGCAAAAATATCTTGTGGAAACGAGTCTCGTCGCATCTTGATTGTCATAACCCAGCTACGCACGGGTCAAGGCTCAAGCAAAAACAATTTTGAGAGACTCAATATATCATAGGACTCTTTTGAAAGCGAATGCGGCAAATTCAAAACTACACATCACACTCTCACTGAATGCGTCCATTTTGACGACATAAGGCAAAAGCTAAAACAGATCTCTCCAGCACTAAACCTCTCAGTGCTGCTCAATACCAAAAATGGGCTCCAAGCAATTGTCTGATTCTTTAAGTTGAGAGTTAAACGTCTCACAACTATATTACACTATTGTTAAGCCTCCTTGTGGGCGCTTGCTAAAACCATCGTGGATTATCATTTTCCGACATTTTTTGTAAACTTGCAAAAGTTTTTTTTAACAAGTCTTTTTCTGTCCATAAATCAGATTGGGACGAAAATTTTTAATCAATCTGGGCAGTGGTTGGGTGTCATGGTATTTAAAAGCGAAGGATGATTAAACGGAGTTTCTCATGAACATCAGTTTTTACTAAGTCTTGAAGTCTCACTGTTAAATTTTCCAAGTTATTGTATTTGTGATTTGCAGTTTCAAGTAATTTTTAGAATTACCAGTTTCCTGGGCAAAAAATTTCATTTATTCAATCTTTTATTCAATTTTCCATAAGTTGATTCATTTGTCAAGGAAAGCCGGACCTGAGATACAATAAATCAAGAAGGTTGATACACCAGATATTTACAATCAGTTAAATTTTAACAAGATGCTCTAATAAAGCAAACTATCATCAAATAAGATGCAGTAATAAGTTTGGAAACTTAAGTATCTCTCTCTGAGGCTCTTTTAGGTATAACATAGAATTTTTGTATCATTCTCTGGGGATTTCTTTTTCAAAATAGTGCAGATGGCACTCATTGAGAACTTTGATCATCTGTCTCTAACAGTCCACACTCACAGTCATAATTTCCTTAGTAATAGACCTTATTTAAAAACAATCGCGCCATGGCTTGCTCGCAGTTGAAACAATTTGCTATGACGAGGCAAAGTCTTCAAAAACTTTTTTTGCTGAGTTGTGGAACTTGCTGCCGTACAACTCTCTATGAGTTAAAGAATAGTAATGCCGAAATTAACCCAATTTGTCATAGTCATTTCTCCACTCAGCTTTTGAAGTACCGTACAATGTGCCTTTCAGCTTGTGCAGTGCTTCGCGAGCTTTCTTGTCGCGATTATGCTTTGATGGTTTCCACGGTGGTCGTTTACTCCAGTAATTATTATCTTCAACACCATCCATTTGCTTGACTTTAACAAACAGCTCTTCAAGGTTACCTTCAGCTGCTTGGCTGCGGTTGGCAAGCTTCCAAACAGGATTTCTTGGATTTACAGCTCGAATAGCTCTGACGGCAAATCGGTCGCGGATCTCATTCATTCTTACATCCACTGGCAGGATCTCAGCATCTCGTTCCATTGCCTTAATTGGCGCAGACTTAAATTCACCTAAAATCTTGCGCAAAGCAGTGTTCTGGACTCTCTGAATTTCATCTTTCCACTGACCTGTCAAATTGTGATACCATACCGGGCTAGCATTTTCAAATATTGGGCGCACACATGAAATGTAGAGCGAGCTGCTTCATTGTCTGACAGGAAATACTTTTGTAAACCCCGCCACTTTAAGTTGTAACCTATTCGAAATTTAATGACAGTAATAGTGGAGAGCCCACTCACTGGGTTCTCTCTGCTAAACCCAGATTTGAGTCTTATAGGTTTCATTGCCGCCAAGTATTCTAGTCTCAAGTTCACAAGAGGAACTGCCGCTTCGATTTCAAGGACCTCAAAGGAAGTGGTCTTAACTGCCCCAATTATTTTCTTAAAGCAGTTGCCTTGAATGCTTCTAACTAGAAACAAAAAATCTAGTTTTTGTTTTATTTTACACCTCTTCACGCCTGCCATAAATATTTTATAACATAGTTGCCTTCATTAATTTTCTCCTGATGGCCCAGTTGGCTAAGGCGCGAGACTGTAATGGATCATTGTTATCTTGAGATCGGGTGTTCGACTCACCCTCAGGAGAATTTTTTTCTTTCCAGAAATAAGGAATTTGTTTTCAAGCAGAAACAAAATAATTTTTTGTAACTCAAGTACTCTCATAAAGCATTTTTTTGCATCCAGCAGAGTAGAAGTAAAATCTGGTTGTTGTTTTTATACCAAAAAAGAGAGCACGGACTAATTCAAATAATGCAATTTGCATAGAATGTCTGTTTTTTTTTTTTTTTCTAAAGCTCGACGTCGTTTGTCAATCAAAAAAATTTCTAGACTTTTCTAAGCATGCCATTTCCTCAAGCCAGAGGTTGGTAGAGTAAGTTCTGTATTTTAACTTATTTTCTTTCCTAGCTTGATGTTTTTTTTGTCTGTCATTTTAAATTATTACATGTTTTCATCTTTACTAACCCAAAAGTCAAAACAGTACCCTGAATTGAGATACTATTTGTACTTATGAACATTGCAATCGTGTACAAAGACCATATAAGCTTTTGTACAATTATTACCACAATCACAACTGATCAAAGCAAAGAAAAAAAATTATAGAAATTTTTATCAACCGAAGCAATGTAGTGTGGTTCCTGGTGGCTTTCCCGCAGCTGCAGACAGCTCGGCTATCTGTAGGCTTAGCGATACGAAAAGCTTGAATTACAAAAAGCTTCAAATGCACAAGTCAGCTGTCCAGTTTACAACATTTGAAGAGCGTTTTTACAAAATTTTAACTTGAACACAAACTGTTCGATCGTCTAATTTATTGCTGAAGTTTAAAAAGTAATAGGAAGCTTGCTAGGTAGTTTTAATGAAGGAATTAAAAGTTTTTTGGACAGCAGTTAGAAATTTTTTACTCAAGGTAGCTTTAACTTTAATTTCTTTTTCAATTTTAACAACTTACATCAGCATCTTTCAGTTAATTCATTTCTGATCAGAATATTGAATATTTCGCTGCATGCAAGTTGAACTTCCATATTGACCAGTTTTATTTAGATCTGCACCACAGCTCTTTCTGATACAGCTTCAAAACCTACAAATCATCATATTCATCAGTGGTAGCATTTTTTGGTTTTTTTTATTTCTGTGCTTACTTGCTTCCGTACTGGCTTCAGCTTTTTTGAAACTAACATTGGCAATAATTATGACTTTTCTTGCGCCGAGTCAGAACCCTAACATGTAAGTTGTAGACTTCCTTAAAACTGAATACAGAAAAATAGACAAAGTACTTGTATCAAAAAAGCTATTATTCAAATCATGATAACAAAATTTAAACCATAATATTACCAAAAAAAAAAAAAAAAATTGTCTTTGTAAGACAAATGCTGCAAGAAACAATGTATTTAAATTTCTTTTTAAAAAAAACATGTTTTAGATATTGGAAAGCTTTTTTGCCATGGACATAAGATAGTAAGAAAATGTAAAAAAATTTCAGGGCATGACAGGCTGGCAGTTTTTGGCCAGCAACATGCAGCCATTTTATTGCTCAAATTGACCAAGTTTTCTTGAGCGTTTCAACGGCCTAAGCCAAAATATCAATCTTTTGTAAGCATTGCTAGCTGCTCAGTGGTGGTAATTCACAAAAATCAGCTAATTAAAATGTGCTACCTTCAATATGTCACTTGTTGTATTATATTTAGTTTTTTGATGCTTTTGAAGTAAGTTTGAAGCGTATTATTCTTCAAGTATATATCAAGTATAGTGTGAAGGCCGAGGTTACAAATATCCTACCAAATAAGATGCGGTTAATTATTGTTGCGGTGCTTTAGTAAAAAAATCGCGTTTTGGTTATTTCTACTTTAGGCGAATTTGACAACGCGAAATCAATTTAGTAGCCACGCGTAAAAAATTAAATTTGAATTTTTCAAAAAAAAAAAAACACATACACACACGCAGATACAATTTTTTTTTTCTCTATCTACACATTTCTTAATCTTTTTACAACCAACATTAAATCACCCAGGAAAAATTTGATCCCTAACGTATACCAATGTCATCGAGTCTGGCGTTTTTGGAACAAAAGTTTGGTGCCTCTGTCGTTAACCAGCCCGACATTTTGGCAGAAGTCCACTCGATTTTGCGCCTTTTCAAGATCACTGTTGAGGAGTTCTACAACAAATGGGAAGTGTTTGACATGAACTCTGTCCCTTTAGCAAAGAGCGAGGAAAAGGATGTGTTTAACATTGATAGACTGAAGGAATTTAGAGGTACGATTCAGAAGGAACTGGAGCAAGACATGTCAGCCAAGGCCAAGCGAAAATCTATAGTACAGACGCCAGTGCGCGCAGTCAGAAAGACATTTGGAAGCAGTCCAGGCACCGACTTGCTAGACAGCATTCTTGGTGGTGGCAGCCCCGGAGTGAGCTCACCGGGCGTGAAAAAGCGAGCAGCCAGCACCATCAATAACGGCACTGGCGCTGGCAATTTGAGGACTCCATCAAAATACATCAAGTCCAACTTGGCAAGCTCACCCGGCGTTTTCATCCCCTCGAGTCCCGGGATTGATCTATCCCAGGGTATCATTAACAGCCAAACACCTGGCAAATATGGTGGAAATGATGCATCTGCTAACTACGCCAATCGATTAGGAAAGGGCACTGTAGTTGAAGTTCTAAACGACCACATTCCAGTAAAATCCAACAACAGCGCCAAAGATGAACCTGCTACAAAGTTTTCGTTAAATGTAGATTTGAAAAAATACTCATACAGAACCCTTTACCAGAAAATATCAGAAGTGGCTGAGCACCTTGACGACCGCATTGAATCATTTATTCCAGAAATCCTGGAACACAACAAGCTATCGGAAGACCAGCTCGGAAATCCCGCCTTATTACTTCAACATGAGATCGTTGCTATCGGCAGAATTGTTCCGGAGTCTCCGGCAGACGAAAGACTCAATAAGAACTCTATTTTTCTAGAGTCATGTCGTCGAGTCGGCGCAGGCATGAGAGTGCGACTAAAGTTTCCTGAAGAAATGTCTTTTCACTTTTTCCCCGGCCAGATTGCTGCGTTCAAGGGATCTAACGCAGGCGGTGATTATTTTGCAGTCTCAGAGATTCTAAACGTGCCTTTGTTACCTCCTGCTGCTAGGAACCCTGACCAAGAGGAAAAAGATCTTCAGGTTTTTACTGCCGCAGGGCCATACACTCTTGATGTCGACGGCTTAGATTTCTCTCCCCTAGACGATCTCGTCACTCAAATAAATGATACCAAGCCCGATGTTGTTGTCCTGCTTGGCCCATTCATTGATGTCACCAACAAAGCGATTGTTCAAGGCAAATTCCAGGTACGCAACCCGACAACCGGCGAAATCGACTCCAATGCAACGCTCGACGATTTGTTTAAATCTACTATCAGCGCTCGATTGAAACAGTTGGATTTCACAAATTTAACTGTTATTCTCGTCCCACATGTGCGCGATACTGCCGCTGGTCACGCTGCTTTCCCGCAAGCGCCGTTTAACCGACGGGAGCTGGATCTTCCCCGCGAGATCAAGTGCGTGTCTAACCCGGCTACCTTCACTATCAACGGTACTGTATTTACCGTTTCGTCTCAAGACATTTTGCATGATCTGACAAAGGTCACCACCAAGCATCTCGTCACCAAGTCCTTTTTCAGCACCTGCATGGAAGATATTCTTTCGCAGAGGACCGTGTATCCACTATATCCGGGCTCTGTTAAGGTAAAAACTGACGAAGCGAGTGGTGAAGAGACCATTTTCGCCAGTGCTGGACTTGACGTACCTTTCATGGGCTTGGCAGAGTTTTACCAGGCTTTACCTGATGTGTTAGTCATCCCGTCTATTCTAAAGGCTGCAGCCCAGATTATTTCAAGTGTTGTTACTATTAATCCCGGGTTTCTGGTCAAGCCTAACGGTAACGGCGGCCAATTTGCGAAGATTGACATTGTGCCACGGAGTTCACCAGCAGTCAAGAAAAATGAGGAGCAAGAGGAAGGTGAAGATGAAGGTGAAGAGGAAGTCAATGAGGTTTACAAGAGAGCCAGAGTTGAAATCATTAAAATTTAAACGGTTTAAATCATCCTTTTTTTTTGTTATCTTATTCAAACGAGTACCTAAAAGCTATTTACGTATGTCAATCTTGTTCAGTGATATGTTATGGCCACATGGGCTTTAAGAGCTAATTGAAAATGATGAGAATCAATTATTATAGCATTATTGGTTTTTTTAGATATTCAAAATTCATTGTAAAATTCCAACATGATTTTTTATGTATTACTACAACGGATTCGGACTTTTTCTTGACCAGCGCTTGTGGTTGACTACTTGGTCTTCTTAGTCTCACCAGGTGTAGGATTGTTCATCTCCTTGACTCTGTGCAAAATTTCCTTTGCCTCCTCTAGCAAGCTATTCTCGCCTTTGTCCTGCGACTGCCAAGCCGACTCCGCGGGATTGAAACTGGTGATGCTAAGATTTTTGAGTTTGCCAGTTATGGTGACAGGGCATTGCTCGTCTTGTAGCAGCATTTTACGGAGGTCGTAGCGAGCCTGTTTGTCCTTGATCTTGTTCTTGCTGGAGAATTGGCTAACAACAAATGAAACCACAAACGATAGGATAAAGTAGCCATGTTCAAAAACAAGAATGTAAGCCAAAATTTTCCAGAGGGAAGCATTCACTAACGACAAACCTTCACCACTACGGACAGAAAATTCTGAGTAGGTATCGGAAAACATTGCCAAGAGTGAACTAACAACAATACTGGCAAGCCAAGTAATGATTTTAAGATCCAAAAGCCATGGTCCAATGCTTTCAGCACGACCAGGAATAGGTCTGCGCATGTCAACGCAAATCTTAACGGCGTCACCACGAAGTTCAACCCAATTATTGATTAGGGCAGCTAAGGGCGCAAGGGGCCAGACAACACCATAGAGCATGATGTGAGAGAACTGCAAAACCATCTCTTGGTATTCAGGCTGAACAGAGTGCTCGGGCTCCTGGGCTTGTTCGCGAACCTCTTCCAAAAAGGAAGCCTCTTCAGGGTCATCGTTAAATGGATTGACTTCTTTAGATGTAATGCGCTGCGCTTTGCTAACAGTCTTCCGCTGAACATAGGGCAGCACAGTACTGACGGTAAATTTAATGACTTGAGCAGTACCCATGAGATAGAGAACCTGCTTTTGCAAACGGCTAGAGTCAATATCAAACTTTTCAGGAGAAGCAAAGTGGTTGCTAAACCAGGATTGACAAAACACCGAAATGTGATCAACACGGTGTCTTAAAAGATGACCAAAAGGAAGATATAGGTAAGCCGTTAGTAACAAGTTGCCAGAGCTGGTTAAGAAAGAAAGAGAGAAAAGCTTCTGAGTGAATGAGATCTCGTGAGAGTCTTCGGTCTCGTGATTCTCCCATTCGTTAAAGACTGCAACAATATTAGAGTACAGAGAAACACCGACAGGGATTACAGCAACAAGAACGATAGTTGGAAGAAGAGCCAAAAAAGACTTTAGTGGGCCGTGATAAAGCTGGCCAATAAAGATTTCTAGGGATAACGCTAACGTCTGTAAAACAGTCACAATCAAGATAGCGCCCAAAGCCAAAGGAATAAATGTCAATTGTTTGAGAGCCCGCTTCCAATTAGGATAGTAACCGCGCTTTTCATTGGTGATAGGATCAACTTTGAAAGATTCGGGAACAAACTGAGATCTTGGAGTCTCCAAAATAGAGCTACCCTTAACACCCCATTCAAAGGCCAGAGAAGATTCCTTTCTTTTCCAAGCCTGAACAAACAGTACACCCCAAACAATATTCAGCACACCAAAGAACTTAGAGTAAGCACCTAAAAAGAAGTAGGTGAAAACGCCAACACCAGCGGGAAAGATCAACCAAAGAATATAGTCCTGGAGGAAAGCAAAATACAGGGCGTACTTTTCACCAAAGTGATTTCTAATCCAATTGATGTCTTCAGCATCAATTACCCACTTGGTGGACCATCTGCGAATCCACTGCTTATTGAGCTCATGGTTGTGAAGAGGAAAGATTGAGTTAACGAAAAACCAGTCGTCAATTTCCGGGGTTATACCAATGCCATGATCAGATGGCGGAGCGGTGAGAATTGAGTAAATTAGTCTTAACTTCTGCGCAGGAGTCAATTCAGGGCTACCTTCGTTGTTCCACTCTGACGGAGCAATTGTGCTAATTGTATATAGCCAATCCTTCGTGATAGAGTAATAATACTGTTGGATGAGTCTGGCGGTGCTGCATTTGACAAAAACAAGAAGAGAATAAGAAGAACCCTGTCTAATCTCAACGTAAAACCCTGCTTCTTTGAGTGCGGTGATGAGTTTATTAACGTTGCTAAGGTTGAACGGCTCTGAATCACTGTTTTTAGCAAGACCTACATCAATTACAAAATCTGGTCTGAGATCTCTGAAACTGTGATCTTGTTTGAATTTGAGAGACGTAGAGGTCAAATCGGGGTTCTCCAAGATCGGTTGCTGGTCGTCAAAAAATTCATCAGGAAGACCGTTCTTGTCACTAGAAGTCGCGGGGACAGGGGCAGGAACTTCAGGAGTATCACCTGGCTGAGGCAATGGTGGTTTGTTGTCAGTTGAAGACATTATTGAATTGAACTTAAGGCAAAACAATCAGATGAAGCAATGTTACAGGAAAAAAAAAAAAAAAAGGAGGGAAAAAAAAAAGAATAAATAACGAGGCGTTGAGCAAAGAAGTTTCTAAATTTGAACTAAAGTTTTGGTGAAACTATATTGTGTTGACCAGTAACTGCAAAGGGGTCATCGGTGGGAGCTTACGTAACTGACATGTGAGGGGTTATTTCAGCAAAGCACGGCTGTGCTTTAAGACTTAAAAGTTAAAATTATTTTTTTGTTTTAATTCATTAGTCTCATATTTTATTTTAACTTTCAAACTTAAAGCTTTTTACCAGTACTTTCTCTTTTAACTTTAGTCATATGTTTCATTTTGGTCTATTCAATCAAAATTAGTTTGGACTGAAACTTAAAAAAAATCCCTCAGTAACAACTTTTTGAATTCTTGGACCCTGGGTCACCTAGGCTGATGAAATGATTAAAACACACTTAAAAACAAAAAAAAATTTTTGAAAAAAAATTTTACATCACCTCAAATTAATGGCTCCATGATCTTCCACCTCACACTTCAACAGATTTTACTGTTGAAATCAGTTTCTGAACATGAATTTGTAAACATTTTTAACTTAAGATTTTAAAAAAAAATAGGGCACGAAAAGCTTTTTTTAAGTGTTCAAAAAGAAAACATGCAGAGACTCTGAAAAAAAGTTTTGACGTAATTTTGGCAAACAAAATCTTTGAAACAATTCCAAACCTTCAGACAAACTAGTGAAGATTCACGGATAATTCAAGTTTGTAAATGGTTTTGAAATACTAGAACTAAAGCATTCACCATCTCGTAAGTTGCCATTAGGATCACAGGGTATTTATTGTTCAAAGGTCCACGTAAAAAACGTGAACCCCCTTTCAAAGGCACTAAATAAGAACTAGTGGTTGTGATATTCAATGCAGACATTAGTTTGTAACCAATATCTAAAAGGACGCCAGGCTCACTTTGAACTTGTAGCATGCCTGTACCAATGGGCACAAAAACTGGAAAGGATTGGAACATTCACATGAGCAACAAGGTCCCCTCTTTGAAAAATCCCTTATTTTTAATGAAAGTAGTCATCATTTTTAAATCAAAAGATGGTTACAGCAACTAGTGTATGTCCTTTTTAAAAACTCTGGGCTGTGAGCGCCAGGGAATGTTACAAAACAAAGCCCTTATTTTAGCCGGAAAATAGTTGTAATATTTTTTTTAAAAGTCATGTGTCTCTTATGTTGATGAGTTTTTGAGTGTTAGCAGTACTGTAGATTAAAAATAAATAATCGTATATTGAGTTACAAAAATTAATCACTTACAACTCGAATCAGATTAGCACGCAGTAGTTTCTGATAGGTACGATGTGCCGTGTAAACCTTTTTTTTTTTTTTTTTTTTTTTTTGCTAAAGTTTCACGGCGACTTGCAAAATGATAAACCTTCATGAACTTTTAGCACATCTCAGGAGCCTGCAAGCTGTTAAGTCTTGAATCAACTTGATAATTGTTTCAAATTTAAGCCTACATAGTAATTTTTTTTGACGGTCAGGTGTATTTGGTAAAAATTCAGAACCCTTATTCAAAAAACTGTTTTTTTTGAATCACTCGCGAAAACCCCCCACACTTTATAGACTCTAATCCACACATTGTAGACTAGATCAAATCATACTCAACACCGTAATAATTTTAATTTATTTGCAAATTTAGCTTCAATATTTTTTTCTGTTTTATTTGTTAATTTTTCCGGCAAATCTCATAAAAACTAGTAGCCAGAACCAACTTTTGTTTTGCGAAATTAACTTTTTTTCTCAAAATACCAAGTCTCAAAGTCATTGCAAAGTAATTTCTTGGTAAGTTTGGCTTTGGAACATTCTTGTACCATCAGGTACCTCTCTCGTAATTACTTATCCGGGGAAGCCTGAAAGATAGAATACTCTCAGATGATCTGGAATTGCAATAATTCTTGCCGTTTTCCAGAACCTAGCGGATTTTGAGTGGACGGCTAGCGAAAATCTTTCGGAAAGACAGTGCAGCTTTAACTTTTGAGTGCTACGAGGCACTACAACAACAACAAATACAACAACTAGTACAAATTAAAGTTTCATGCTGGTACTTGTGAATCATCTGCATGATGATGTAATTCAGGGTGTTGGCTGATCGTGTTTGGACTGGTTCCGCTTATTTAAGTATTATCAGCTTAAACCTCAAGATTGTTTTTTTTTTTCCAGCTGTTAGACTTTTAAACTAACTGGCATGAAAAAGACTTTTAAAACAAAAAAAAACAAAAAAACTATATGGTTGGTGAAGACAATGTTTTTTTTTGTTTTCATTTAATTTTTTTCACGATTTAATTTCTATTGCTTTCGGCAAAAGAATCCAAGGTCTCAAGCCAAGCACCATTTCAAGAGTAAAGACAAGATAAATTAAGTCGGTGCAAAAGTAAAATGACAGACTGACACGCAGACTCAAAGCCAGCCTCATTACCAAGTTCTGTAAATGAAATTAGCAACGCTTAGCTCGTGTACTAAGACTGTGTATATGGTTGGAAAAAATACTCGGAAGAATAGATATGGCTCTTTTCTTTTTTTTTCTTTATGAATTGCGTCAACAATGATTACACCCTCTTTCTGGCCGTCTTATCCATATGACTGTTGTTCAGAAACAAAAACATAAAACTTACTTATTTTGAGTATGATTTTAGCATCAACTTGATAAGGTAGTTTATGACTTCATCAAGCGGCATGAGACTCGGCAGCTTTTTTCTTATAGGTTTAAGAGCCCGGCATCAGATGTTATAAATACCCCAGATTTTCCCCATGTTTCACTTAGAGGTATAGCTTTCGCTGTATACACACAAAAAAAATGTCAATAACAAAAGAAAAGTCTTTCGAAGTTCAACATGCAGAGGACATTGAAAAAACCTCATCTGCTCAAGATGTTTCCAACCCTCAACTCGAAATTAATCCTTTTGAAGGACTCACTGTTGAGCAGGTAGTCCAAAACGCCAACAAATTTGCTTACGACCATGGCATGGCTGATGAAGCCGAGTACTTTGCCAAAGGTGCTGCCCTTGCTTACGATGGCCGCACCAGTCACCTTACTCCTGAGGAGGCTGCCATTATTGAGATGGAAACAACAAACAAGTGGAAACAACCCAAAGCTCTGTACTACATGTCAATCATGTGCGCCATGTGTGCCGTTGTCCAAGGTATGGATGAAACTGTTATCAATGGTGCTCAGTTATACTTTTTCCCAGAGTTTGGTATGGATAAGCACTCCAACTCTGAGTGGCTTGAAGGTATTGTTGTTGGTGCACCTTATCTTTGCAGTTGTGTGCTTGCCTGTGCCCTTACAGAGCCACTTAATAGACTTCTTGGTCGCCGTGGTGTAATTTTTATTTCTTGCTTTATCGCTGCTGTTGCTTCTATTTGGGAGGCATTTACTTACTCTTGGGTACAAATGTTTTTGGCCAGATTACTACTCGGTTTGGGTATTGGTCCTAAGTCCACCACGGTGCCGGTATATTCTGCTGAATGTTCTCCAGCCCCTATTAGAGGAGCCCTTGTCATGATGTGGCAGATGTGGACGGCTTTTGGCATCATGTTAGGCTATGTCGTTGACGTCATTTTCATTCCTAGAGGAAACATGTCTCCTACAGTGTCTTGGAGAATCATGATGGGCTCTACAGTAATTGCACCAATCTTTGTTTGTGCCCAAGTCTACTTGGTCCCTGAGTCTCCCAGATGGTATATTAAAAAGAACCGTTTCAAAGATGCTTTTAATTCCCTGGTAAAATTTAGAAACTCTAAGATCCAAGCTGCTAGAGATCTTTACTACATGACTTTGATGATTGAAATCAACGATACAATGAACAAAGGTCACAATGCACTCTGGGATATCTTTACTATTGGTAGAAACAGAAGAGCTCTTTATGCTTCGCAGATTGTCATGTTCATGCAGCAATTTTGTGGTGTGAATGTTATTGCCTACTACTCCTCTCAGATTTTCAGAGATTCAGGTTTTTCTGTTACTGACTCTATTATCGCTTCTCTCGGTTTTGGAATTTTAAACTTCTTGTTTGCTATACCAGCAGTTTTCACAATCGATACATTTGGAAGGCGCTCTCTGGCACTTTTTACTCTCCCGTTTCTCAGTATCACCCTTTTATTTGCCGGGTTCTCCTTTTGGATTCCAGGTGAAAAGGCTAGAATCGGCTGCGTTGCATTGGGAATTTACCTATTTACCATTTTCTATTCTCCAGGAATGGGTCCAGTTCCGTTCACATACTCTGCGGAGGCTTTTCCTCTACAAGTTCGTGATGTTGGAATGTCGCTAGCAACAATTACACTTTGGGGCTTTAACTTCATTTTATCACTTACATGGCCCCCTCTTCTCAAGGCATTCAAGCCCCAAGGCGCTTTTGGTTACTATGCTGCTTGGAATCTGGTTGGTTTCCTACTTGTGTTTTTCTTTGTGCCAGAAACTAAGGGACTCACACTTGAAGAGCTTGACAACATTTTTGAAGTCCACACCAGTAAGTTTATCAAATATCAGCTTAAAAATCTGCCTCTTAATTTCAGGAGGCATGTGCTGTTTCAAAAGAGCCTACCTGAACCTGAGTCTTTGTACAAAATAGGAGCCTAAGGGTAGGCTAATGATAAGTAAATGTTTCCATGTTTTATGATGATTTTATGTAAAAAAAAAAAGTGAAAAAATTTATTAGATTTAAAGCTAAATTTTTGATACCAGCTTTTTCAAGATGGTCAATTGCTCATACTCTTTAGTCATAACTACGTAGTTAAATCGATATTCAGAAATCAGTTTTAACTGTGCAAGTTTTTAAATATGTGACAATATTTCAAGACATCTATTTTTGGTATTTACATGTCACGTGAACCACCCTTTTTTGGATGATTTGGTTTACGTTGTGCCCCTGGTCTTACCAGCTTTACTTTCTCCTTTTAACGAGAATCCTTTTTATTATTTTTTTTAAATTTAATCAAGACCACAACTCTTAATAGACACGGTCGATACAACTTCTCTTCTAACCATATCCACTACATATCAGCACACGCAACTGATGGCGAAGACAGACACAGACTCTTTGCCGGAAGAGAAGCCGACACCAATTGATACTCCTTTGCTGTCGTCGATTCCTCCTCCCTCTTCTGTAGAGCAGACCGTACCCGGGACTGTGGATCAGACGCCCGTGGATACGACTTTCCCTAACGATGAGTGCGATGGCGACGATGAACTCGACACTGTCGATAGGAAAGGGAAAAAGCGTGCAAACTTTCGCTCAGACCTCAAGAAGAAGACCAACAAATTCACTGCCTCACCCTTATTCAACACCACAATGTTCAAATCTTCCAAGCCAGCCGCAGCTGCTGGATCGAACGGCGCTACAACAGGCAGCGACAGTGAGGCTGGTGACCTTTTTTCTGCAATAGATGAACATCATGCTGGTGATGATTCAATGATTCCGCCTGGACCCGGTCTAAAAAAGATGCGCTCCAACAGCGATACTGGCATCACAGGACGATCGAAAGCAGACCGACAAGCTTTTTTTCAAGCTTTAGGTCGTTTGCGGAATTCAAATAAGAAGATCCAACATGCTCGTTCCAAAAGTGATACACCGATAGACGAAGCTGGCATTGCTGCTGCCAAAATTAACAACGATGCTCACAGTGGTTTGCATTCAGACAATGTTGGCGGCCATTCCAGAGATCTTGATGAGATGGAACCAATTCAATACATTCACAGTGACACTGAGATTGCAAATATTTCACAGAATAATCAACCCTTCAAGAAAAGGTCGATGCTCAAAAACTTCACTCTCGGTGGAGATACCCCTAACTTAGGTCATGTTAGAAGGCACACGCTTTTTGATCACAGTCCGTCAATTGACTGGAAAGATCTGCGGAACACATTAAAACTTAATATTCTAAGAAAGAAGGAAAAGGAGGAGAATCCGAATGACAAGTCATATCTTAAGTCTGCTGAGCTCATTTCTGAACTATCAGCCGGTGCACCTGCAGCAGTAATTGTGGCTACCATGTTTCAGCGCGATGATAGAAACGCTCAACGCATTCCCATTTTACTTGAGCAACTAAAGCTGAACCTGGTTGATATTTCTCCTAATCTTTCTGACAAAAATCGGCTGTATCTTCTTGAGCTTGAGTATGGTTCTGGACCCGCCCGTCTCCGCTGGAGTGTCCGAAAAGAATTCAAGGATTTTTGGAGTTTCCATTCAAAATTCAAGGTTGTCACCTTCCAGAGCAACTTAATCGGTTCTAAGCTAAATCTTCCCAAGTTCCCCCAACGACATGCTATTTTTCACCAAGCTGAAAAAAACTACAGGCAAAGTAAAAAAGCTCCTTCTATCAACCATCAAGGAGGTTTACTGTCTCCGACACATTCTATCCACCCTGTCGTTTCTTTATTGTCTGGTCATGGAACCCGATCGCCTTCCATACTTTCAATAAGTTCAGAGTCTCTTTCCGAACTTTCTGGGCATAATAACCATTTCAAAAAAAGTAACAAGTTCACCCGCAAAGTGGGCACGTTCTGGGATACCTCAAATGTCAATGAAGCTGTTGAAAAAGATTACATCGAGTCTCTTAGGCTGGCGGTTGAAAAGTATCTTTTGGAGCTTTTCAACACTCTTCGGTTCAAGGCAGATGCTAACAGACTTTTCCAGTTTCTTGAGGTGTCTAACATGACTATTCGCCTTGCTCCCGAAAGCTCGTTTCATGGAAAAGAAGGTTATCTAATTGTTCGATCATCAGCTGCAGTGCAAGGTTGGAGAGTTTCTCATTGGCGTCCAAATGATATTACCCAGATGGTCATTCGGCACACTTCCAAGTGGTACATGGTTCGCGAGTCCTACATTGTCTGTGTCAAAAACATATCGGATACAAACATCCTGGAGGTGTTTTTGGTGGACTCAGGATTCAAGGTTACTCATAACGACTCAAATGATGACTCGCCTGGATCTTCTCAAGTTCATATTACATTCCAGGTCGAGAACCTGGAACGTAAAATGAAGCTTGTCACAAATTCGAGACGACAGCTTGAACTGTGGATGGACAGTTTAAAAATCATGAAGGAGAGCACTATATGGAGTCAAAATCATAGATTCAACTCATTTGCCCCTATTCGGACTAACGTTCAGGCCCAATGGTTTGTGGATGCCGTAAGTTTTATTTTTATTACGATGATGGTGATTTTTACTAACCTTTTTTCAATAGAGAGATTATTTTTGGGCTGTTAGCGTTGCCATAGACATGGCCAAAGATGTCATCTACATTCACGACTGGTGGTTATCACCAGAGCTATATCTTCGCCGACCTCCTGAGGGTAATCAGAAGTGGCGTATTGACAGATTACTCAAGCGTAAGGCTGAGCAGGGAGTCAAAATTTTTATCATTGTATACAGAAACGTCGGCCAAATTACTCCTACCGACTCCTTCTACACTAAACATTCAATGTTAGACTTGCACCCAAATATTTATTTCATGCGGTCGCCAAACCAGCTGATTCAAAACACTTACTTTTGGGCACATCACGAAAAGTTGTGTTTAATTGACCATACAATAGCATTTGTTGGAGGTTTGGATCTTTGTTTTGGTCGCTGGGACACTCCAGATCATGTTCTAGTCGATGATAGTTCGATCCCTTTTCATGCTGCTACTGCTAACTCCAACTCAATTTACCAAAAGAACCAGAGTTTCCAGATGTGGCCTGGTAAGGACTATTCAAATCCTCGTCAGCAAGACTTTTCTCAGCTGGACCGCCCATACGACGATATGTATGACAGGCAAGAGGTACCAAGAATGCCCTGGCACGATATCCATATGATGGTCACTGGCCAATCTGCTCGGGATGCTTCCCGTCATTTTGTTCAACGTTGGAATTTCCTGCTTCGTCAAAAGCGTCCCTCGCGTCTTACACCTATGCTCATACCTCCATCTGATTTAACTGAAGAACAACTTAGGCAGGCCAATCTTCAAGGCACTTGTGAGGTGCAGCTTCTCAGATCATCCTGTTCTTGGTCGTTAGGTCTGACTGAGCCTGAACTTAGTATTCAGAATGCATACCTGAAGGCCATTGAGACATCTGAACACTTTGTGTACATTGAAAATCAGTTTTTTATTACGTCAACATCTTTTGAAAATACCAAAATTGAAAACCGCATTGGTGATGCTCTGGTCGACCGAATTGTTAGAGCCTACAAGAGTCAGCAAAAGTGGAAGGCTATTATTGTTATTCCTCTCATGCCTGGTTTCGAGTCAGAAGTTGATGAAAAGGAAGGTCTCAGTGTCAGAGTTATTATGCAATGCCAGTATCTTTCAATTAATCACGGTCCGAACAGTATCTTTGGACGGCTCTACAAGCAGGGCATAACTCCCGATGATTATATCCAGTTTTTCTCGCTTCGCCAGTGGGGCAAGATTGGATCTAACAAGAAACTGGTTACTGAGCAGCTTTACATTCACAGTAAGGCAATGGTTGTTGACGACCGCATTGCTATCATTGGTTCTGCAAATATCAATGAACGTTCCATGCGTGGCACAAGAGATTCCGAAGTTGCAGCAATTGTCCGTGATACGGTGCAGTTGGAATCTACAATGGCCGGAAAGCCTTTTTTGGTTGGCAAATTTGCTCACACGCTGCGGTTGCGTCTGATGAGAGAACACGTTGGTGTTGATGTTGACCAAGTTGAGTTGGTGGAACGCCTTGTGGAAAGAGAGCTGAACAGGCGGGCACAGTCCAGTGAAAGCAAAACATCACAAGATTTTCTTCGTGATATGGGTCGAGTCATGCCCGAAAACTACGACCCCGAGGAAACACAGATTGGCGAACCTGTGGAATTGCATAGCTTCAACCATTTTGTTGGTGAGGACAACATGGGATTTAGAGAAAAGAAACCATACAGCACAGATTCCAGAGTGCAAGATAACATCAAGCATCGTGAGGATATTGAAGGACTTGGGTTTGATGGTATGCGCAATGCCGAAGCTGCTGAGCAAATGGGATACATGTCTAGCGCACCTATTGAAGTTGATCCTGGCGTTGAGAGTCTTGCAGAAGAATATCTGTGTGAGCTCCTGGACGCGCAGCCAATTAGCAAATCGCTAAAGGGTCTGGTTGACATTAAGCGAAAGCTTTACTTTATGATACAAGCCCAGGAGCATGGCTATGATGGCAGAAACATGAAATTTTTTCCGGATCAGTGCACAGCTGACGACAAGATTTTTGAGTTCCAGGCTTCAAACGGCGATAATGACGCTGTTAGTTTTTCTAACGGAGAAGATGAGAAAGCGACAGTTAATGGTAGAATTAACAATATCATCAACAGCCCAGGTAGTGGAACAGGCAATACTTCTAATTCTGCTAATTCTAATAGAGAGACAACGTTCTACCCGATAGATCCTTATTCTCTCAACGACCCTCTCTCTGATGACTTTTATTATAACACCTGGGAACGCATTGCTGATCAGAATACATTATATTTTAGAGAGGTATTTCACTGTCAGCCTGATGACGAAGTGACGACTTGGAAACAGTACATAGAGTACAAAGCGCTTTACGATAAGTTTGCCATGATCCAGGGTTTGAAACCTACTGCTGACGGACTTAATGTCGATATGCCTGAGTATACTGGTGACCAAGAGCTCTATGAAGTGCAGCAGGAACAGGAAGGACTCAAAAACGATACCAACGAAGGCGAAAATGGTAGTAGCAGCAGCGATCCCCTTGGGGGTGAGCCCACAGCAGAGGGTCTGGACATAGATGGTGGAGAGCAGCAGCAGGTACCGCACAAGAAGCACTACAAAGCCGCAAAGCGTCGGCGTATTAACATGCGTGGCACCAAGCGTGCCAACATCATCCGCAATGACGACGTGTATGATCCCGAAACGGCGGAACATGTGCTGCAGGGTGTGCGTGGCAGTCTGGTGTTTTTCCCAACGGACTGGCTGGGTCACGAAATTGAGACGGGCAACTGGCAGCATTCTATCGACCATTTACCGCCGCTAGAACTTTATGACTAGAGGGGTTGACAGCCATTAGAGTCTCATCTTGTTAGATTTTTTATATTGTTTTTTTTTTCTGTTTGTTTGTTTTTAGTACTACTCATTAATTAATATTGTTTAATTTATTATGCGGTGAAACCAGGTCTACAAGGCCTGGTCCTCAATTAGCGGCGTAACCTCGTCGACATTGCTAGACTCGTCCTCAAGGCCATAAACCTCCGAGTAGCCAATCTTCTCAACCTCGGCACGCATTAGCTTTTCTACACGCTCAACTAGTGCGTTCACATCGTCCGTCGTTAATCCAGCCGTGGGAACGGGGTCAAGCACTTTAGCCCGGATAAGGCCGCTAAGAATCACCTTATCGCGAGTCGCCGAGCTCCACAGCCGCGAGGTGTTGGTTACAACCACTGGGATGATGGGAAACTGGCCCTGCACAGCAAGGTGAAATGCGCCCTTCTTCAATGGCAGCAGCGCCGGCGTCGGCGTGTACGAACGCGTACCCTCTGGAAATAGAAACAGGTTCTGGTGGGTGCGCTCTATGGTATCAACCGCGGAGGAGAGAGTCTGAATAGAGCGCTCGCGGTTGCTACGGTCAAGAAAGACCGAGCCTGAGAGAGTCATGAACCAGCCAAGAATAGGGATATATTTAAGAATCTTTTTGGCGGTGACAGTGGTGTACTTGGGGAAAAGGCGGCCAATAAGTAAAACATCAATTTCGTTTTGGTGGTTTGAGAGAATGATACTGGAGGACGGATGCGATAAGATGTGGCCTTGAGGGTCCTCAATTTCAATCGAGATGCCAGTAATCTTGTTAACAAGAAAGTAAAACAGGCGTGCGACAGTGAACTGCGTTAGCAGGCGCTTTCCAACAACTGAGAGTAACAGAGGCGCGATCGTGCCTGAAAGTGATTGTAAAGCAACTAGGTCAGTATATGCTGGACAAGAAAAAAAAAATTATAAAAAACGAAAGCCATGTGCAAAAACTAAGCTGACATACCGTACGCTGCGGAGCCGACAAAAGCCGCAAAAATGCCTGAGACCTTTGCGTAGAACTTAACGTACTTTACGATCTTGTGCGCAAGAAGAGGGATGGACTGGATCATGATAGTGAACTATTCATGAGAAGAGAGGATGGAATGAATGAAATCAAAATGGAAAAGGATTTAAGAAACCAAAAAAAACTAAAAAAAAAAAAAAAAAAAACTTAAATTTTGTAATTTTTTACGGCTATTGGGGAAGTTATGGAGACCCCAAATAAAAATTGTAGTGTTAACGTCAGCAACAGTTACGGGATACTTATGAATTGAAAAAATACCTTTATATTTGATAAAGCAGAAATATCCCTAATAACTGTATAAACAATATGAGAAGGAAGGGAGGGGGACAGAAATAATGAAATAATATATATACGCTCTAAAATCCTTTCAAAATACTTGCACCGTCCGTATTCCATCCCTCGCCATTTGTCAGCTTGTCAATGGCCTTCATCAAATCGTAATGGATCTTTGGCGACACAACAGAATCAAACTTGTACTCAGGATGGCTTCGCACAAATTCACGGATCCATGTTGCGTCTGACTTGAGCTCGCCGGATGCGCGCTTAGACACCAGCGACAGGTGATTCTCCAGTGTGCACAGCGTCTCCATGTCTACATTGACGTTCTGCAAATATTGGCGCACAATCGGGATCAATCCAGGGAACCCCGTTGACGTGCCGTTAATGATCTCATTAATAGTCAGCTGTTCATAGTTACCGTGGTTTACAGACGTGCTGCCATTGGCCTGGCAGTTGTCAGCTGCGTCGCCGTTGGCTGAGTGCTCTGTGCTCTCGCGGAATACATTAGTTCGGAACCAGAACTTTTCCTCGAGAATAGCGTTGCGGTGGTGCGCAACCTTCATGTTCTCATCAACCTTGGAGATGGGCAGATAGAAGTTGAGGTTATATGAGAGAATGGCTCTGGTGACCAGCACAATGAAGATCGAGAACGAGGCGTTCTCAAAGTCCGTGAACT
The DNA here is from genome assembly GCA_030463015.1 of Geotrichum citri-aurantii. Lineage (NCBI taxonomy): Eukaryota > Fungi > Ascomycota > Dipodascomycetes > Dipodascales > Dipodascaceae > Geotrichum > Geotrichum citri-aurantii. The sequence goes on from JAKVQX010000002.1 coordinate 73,859, forward strand.
GCACTTCCATAGGCCTGAACTCAACTCTCCAGCCAATGGACGAACCGGGAGGGGGCGGCTTAAACCGCATAGTCTGCCAGTTAGTTGACTGGATATTTTCAAAATGGTCCGAATCCTTCTCATTGTCCTGCTCAAGCAGCTCCTTGAAAATTACAATGGGGTCACGGATGAACAAGTGTGCAAAGTGTTTTGCCAGTAGCTCGTCGAAATCGGCCTCAAGCAGGCGAGCAAGCACCTTTTTATTGACAACCAACTTACTGTCGTTGTAGTGAGCCTCGGCGCCACGCAGCACAGGATCATTGACGGCGAGATACGAGTCAATTGAGTCGTAGCGCGACTTGGGAATAACGTAGTCAGAGTTATCCGTTTTGAGATCAGCGGGGGGCGGCTTGAGGCCACGCTCAACCTCGGTACGGTCGTCAACAGAGCCAGCGATTACGTTCCAACGCGTGTCCTGGTCACTAAGGTAACCACGGTATGCAGGGGACGCAGCGGTCAACGCAAGCATGATAGGTGAGATGGGCACGAGCTGGTCGTACAGGTTGCGAGCCTCGTTAATATTGGTGGCTTGGAAGGTGAGCTGTAAGCATGAGCATCCCATGCCGAATCCCATGGAATCCATATAAATGTGGTCAGGCAGCGCTGCACCATCCTTAGCATTGGCATCCTCGGGAAAGAGGCCGCGATCAAAGTTAATGGTGGGGTCAATGAACGGCTTGGGAACGTTCTTATCAAAAAAGATGGGCACATTGATAGCGACCTTAGATCCACGACGAGTACGAATGTTGGCGGTCAGTGTCGGGAAACGCGCGTGCGGGTTAATGATCTCGTCAGGCAAAAAAAGCGAGCGCGATGCAGCACCAGTAGGCGGGTAGTATGGCTCGGTGAACTGGCCTGGAGTACCTAGAATGGGCGAAGACGTAATGGTGAGCGGGATCTCGTTGTCACGAAGGTGCTCTTTGGCGATCTGGCGGCGCTTGGCCATGTTACGCTGGACGTTAAGCAGATCAGTCGGGTTACCAGTGTAGGGTGTGGCAGGAGTACTCTCAAGCATATAGCGACCGTACTCCGGATGGAAGGTCACGTCAGCTTCTTTGAGCAGGCCCTGCTCCTCGAGCTTGGCGAGGTCCGCTAGGATCTCAGCCTGACGAAGGGACAACCGAGCTTTTTGGTCAGCGTCATCAAGAGAAATGACCATGTATTCGACCTCATCACCCCAGAGCAACACATCGCCGTGCTTTCCCTTGGTGTTATTGTAGATATGGATTAGCTGTTCGATTCCTTGGGTGCGGACATAGTCGGCGTAGGTTTTAGCCTCTTCCCACGGAAGGGGAGTTCCTAGTGATCTTTAAAAATAGAATAAAAATTAAAAAAAATTAAAATTTTGATAAAAAAGTTAGAATGTTTTCTAAGACTGTCACAAGAATAGCAAGCCAAAAATACTAACAATAAACCCATAGCGACAGTGTTGACAAGAGATACTTGGCAGTGTTGATTAAGAAGAGAAAGAGAGAAAAGGAGTGGAAAGAGTCCGGTAAGTTAATTTCAGTACAGTTTGCTTTTTTTTTTTTTTGGTGATTTCAAAGCGAAATTTGCAAGCAAAAATTATTTAAATAAAAGTTTGTATACAAGTATATACATACACATGATATTATAGTATTCTACATTATACACACAAGCATTTATATATGTATATATAAACAACTACAACTGCGGTAGCGTCGACATGAAATTGTTGAACCGAGCGGGCCAGATCGGGACACACTTGAGATGTTTTAATGGCACGTGATGTTAACTTTTCAAAGTGTGTTTGTAATCACAACTATTATTAGGGCGACTGATAAAGTGACGGGATTGAATGAAACGGATTTGGTTAATATTAGTAATTTTAAGTAATTCAAATATTTTTTTTGGTTCAAAAGTGTTACAATGTCCATTGTCAAGTCTAATTGAAGAAAGTGTCTGCACTACACCGTATCGTAGGGACATTGCAACTGCCGTTAGTTGAACATACAGATCTTTCAGTGGTAAATGCATATTCTCTAGGTGCCGCTCATTCATTTTATGCATTCAAAAGTGTCTCTTGTGATTCATAAACGCTTTCTGGGAGAAGGCAATCATCATGAAAAGATCTGATTCCTCCAACCAGTGATTCATTCATAACGGTTGATAAAATTCAATGATAAATTCAAGTGTTTATTGTGCAAAGTTTGAAAAAAAAATATGATTACATAAATAACCACAAAATTTGTAAAACGTTACGTAAATAACCTAGTATTAACCAAACCTGTTTTTTTCAATCGCGTCACTTTATCAGTTCCAATTATTAGTAATATTGATTAGTAATCATTATTAATTTATTACGACATGTTGATACAAATTTATCTCCCGTGTCTAACAGCGACCTGACGACTAAAAGTCACTGAATTCTCTGGTCTCACAGGACAACAATAACAGCAATGACCACTGACAATTTTGCAAATCACTCCACCGAGCGCCTTGATGGTCCTAGCGACTATCTTCTTCGTAAAGCCGTAAGTACATTTTTTTTTTGATTTGTTTTCATTTGCACCTAATTGCCGACTTCATCTAACGTTTTTTTTTTTTTAGAAACGCAGCAAAGAGGCCCAAAATGACCTTGAAGTCTTGAAGGGTACTACTACGTTATATATCGGCAATCTTTCGTTTTACACGACTGAAGATCAAATCTACGAGCTGTTTTCCAAGGCTGGTCACGTCAAAAAGATTGTCATGGGTCTTGACCGGTTCAACAAGACGCCCTGCGGCTTCACCTTTGTTGAGTACGAAACGCACGAGGAGGCACTGTATGGCATACGGTATTTGAATCAGACCAAGCTGGACGACCGCACGCTGCAGATTGATCTTGACCCGGGCTTTGTGGAGGGTCGGCAGTTTGGCCGTGGCAAGAGCGGTGGACAGGTGCAAGACGAGAACAGAGAGTACTATGACGCGGGGCGTGGTGGCTACGGCAAGCGCTGGACAACTGTCGCGTCAGCCAACGAGGGCAATGGCGGCGATATTGTGAATTACGGTGCTCCGATGGCGAGCAGCGCTGCACCGGCACCGGAAGCAGCAGAAACAGCTGACGGCCCGGCGCCGTCTCAAGACGCGCCTGTTGAGGACGCTGGCGAGGCGAGCACCGGCGAGAACGGCGAGAACGGCGATGCAGCGTCAGAGGGAGATTACGAGCCTCGGTAGGTCTAAGATTTTTTTAGAGCTAGTGTTCTGAATTTTGTTTTATGGCGTATGTTTGATATACTAGGTCTTTTGTTTTATTTAAATTGTTTTTTGTGAGTTTTCCTAAGTCTTATTTATAAAAAAATGTAAGAGACGCACAGGGCTAGGAAATTGTAATTTCAAATTCTTATCACGTGAGTCAACCATTAATCACGTGTCATATGATCCCCACGGCTTTTAGACCGCCACGTTTTTTTTTTTGATTTTTTTTTTGATTTTTTTTAATTTCTTTCTTCTTTCTTCTTTTTCTTTCTGCCAATAGCAACCTTCCTCTCTCATCCTTCAGTAGCTTCAACAACCCAGCACCTGCCCGCCCCGCCGCTACCCGCTTCTGCTCCGCCCTGTTCCGCCCTGCTCCGCCCGTCCCCCGCCGTCTCCTTCTCCTTTTTATACTTGTGTACTCATGGGTAATACGCCGTCGAAAAATGCCCCCGTCAACACTTCTGTAACTTCCGCTGCCTCCTCCTCGGCGTCGTCGGTGCTCGCTGCGTCCGCAGAAGACTCCGACGATCCCGGTAGTAGTGGTTGTAGTGGTTTATCGCGCCCTACCTCTCATCATCACAGTAACTCTTCTTCTATCCCTATAAGGCCCTGCTCGGCTAGCGTCCAGCCCTCGTCGCCCGCCCAGAGCCACGGCACCCCCCGGCACGACAACGCTAGCCTTTTTTCGGCCACCAGCGTTTCGTCCAGCGTACTTTCCAGCGTCTCAACTGCTAGCACCGACTCATCTGTTAGCCGGCTTTCCTCTAGCCTTGCTTCCACTTCAATATCCGGAGCACTGTCCGGGACCCATTTGGCGCTCCCTGGGTCAGCGGGTTCTTCCGGTTCCGCATACAAGACTTCCGCAAAGTCTGCGAAGCAGCCTGCGTCCGTTGATATCAACGACCTTATTCAGCGTCTTATCGCTGTGGGTCTCAGCGGATCGTCATCCAAGCGTCTTTGCCTGACTAACTCCGAGATTATTGGTGTTTGCCGCGCTGCCCGCAGCATCTTTCTTGCGCAGCCTACGTTGCTCGAGCTTGGAACTCCTGTCAAGGTTGTGGGTGACATCCATGGCCAGTTTGGCGACCTCATGCGCATCTTTCAGCTGTGCGGCATTCCTCCCACGGCTAACTATCTCTTTTTAGGCGACTACGTCGACCGTGGTAAGCAATCCATAGAAACTTTTCTTTTGCTTTTGTGTTTTAAGATTCGTTACCCTGAAAACATGTTTTTGCTACGCGGCAACCACGAGTGTGCCAGCGTCACTAAGGTCTACGGCTTTTATGACGAGTGCAAGCGTCGTGCTTCTACAAAGGTCTGGAAGTCCTTTGTCGACGTCTTCAACACGCTACCTATTGCCGCCACAATTGGCAGCAAAATCTTTTGCGTTCATGGTGGTCTATCACCGTATTTAAATTCGCTTGACGACATCCGCAATATTCAACGTCCCACCGACATTCCCGAAGTCGGTCTTCTCAGCGACTTGCTGTGGTCAGACCCTGACAATGCGGTGTCTGACTGGGGTCCGAACGACCGCGGGGTATCCTACTGTTTTGGACGCTCCGTGGTCAACAACTTTTGCGCAAATTTTGGCTTTGACCTAATTGCGCGCGGCCACATGGTGGTCGAGGATGGCTACGAGTTTTTTGACAAGCGCAAACTTGTCACCGTCTTCAGCGCTCCGAACTATTGCGGTGAGTTTGGTAATTGGGCCGCAGTCATGGCTGTGTCGCCGGACCTGCTGTGCTCGTTTGAGCTGCTCAAGCCGCTGGACACAATAGGCGTTAAGAAAGCGCTGCGCAACGTCCGTGCGGACTCGCTCGTATCCAAGATCAGCTCGTCGCCCGCAAAAGCGAGCAACTTTTCCAAACTTTCAGCGAGGCACCGTTGACCGGGTCCTGGTACTAGTAGGTTTTTTTGTTTTGTTTTTTTGATTGTTTTTTTTTTCCCTTTTTTTCTGTAGACATTTAGCTGTTTTCTTTTTTTTAAAAAAAAATTACTATAGGACTTTTTTTTTTTATTTTCAACAACAAAAAACTTTTCTTCTTTCTTTTTTCCACAACCAATAAAGCACAAAAGACAAAAAATACAACCTTCTTCCTCTTACTCCCCCTTTCCTATACACCTTAGCACCTCTATTTACATTTGATTTCCTTGAATTATGGACCCTACAGAGAATGACGATGAGCTCAAGGCGGAAATCACCCGGTGCATTTGCGGCCACGAAGAGCTGCAGCCCAGTCAGATCCACAACCTACATCGACAGCGTAAAAACTTCGATCCGGACTTTTTTATCCAGTGCGACAGCTGCCACGTGTGGCAGCACGGATACTGTGTGGGCATCCTGAACGACCAGGAGGCGCCGGAGGGCTACTACTGTGAGAAGTGCCGCCCGGACTACCATGTAATTGTCGTGCGGCCCAGTGGCCGTACGTCTAAGTACTCGCCGCAGGAATACTCGGACGAGGAAGAAGACGAAGAGAGCAAAGCGCCGCCGCCAAAAGAGACTGGTCGTGAGGAGCGCGCAAGCCGGCAGCGCAAGGAAAAAGAAGTCACTGTGCAAGAACCAGACCATGACGAGCCCAGTCGGACAACCAACAGCGGCAACAACAATAGCAGCAGCAGCAGGCGTGACCGCAAGCGTCGTTTGACGGTCAATTCGACGCGTGACGAGGCTGCATACGAGGAAACTCTACGGAGGGTGCTCGAAGAGTCTGTGCACGACGACGACCACCGCGACGCTAAGTCGGCGCCCGAGGGTGCCAAGACCGAGGCAGCAGCATCGACAACCAGCGCGCCAACTGCATCCACATTATCTTCGCGCAGTAAAAAGCGACGGACCGAGTCGCCGTCGGGCTCGGACGAGTCGGCTAAAACCTCAACTAGTTCCAGCAAGCGCGTGGCGAAAAACAACAACAATAGCAGCAATAGCAAGCAGACATCCAACTCAACGACAAGCCACGCCGTTCTGAGCAATGGCAAGGGCTCTACATCTACTGCAGTAGCTGTGGCGGTGCCAGCTGCGCCGGCTTCACCAAATACCCAGACGACCGTGCCCAAGAAGCCAGAGAAGCGCAAGCGCCGTCACAACGCGTCTGACGACCATAATTCTACGCCCTCACAATCCCATCCATCAGCAGCATCGGGCAAGAGCTATATTGATAAGCCGTCAAAGCCTCGGATTCCACAGTCTCGCATCTCTATTCCTGAAATGCAGAAGCGAGTCGCAGCTATTGTCGAGTTTATTGCACGAACGCGCATAGACCTCGATGTGGAAGAGCGCGAGCGGCGGCAGCTGCTGGACATCCGGCTTGTGCGGTACAAGCAGCTTTACAAGCCGAAGGAAAATGAGGCTGGCAATGGCAGTGTCAACGGCAATAGTAGCGGTAATGGCACCGTCGCGGTGGATAGCAGGTCAAAAGCAGTGGAGGAGGAAGATAGTCACCTCAACGACCCCAAGTTCAGCAGTCTGGTAGATGGATTCAGCAAGAGCTTAGCGTTGATGAACACGCTGACGGCAAAGCTGTCGGACTGGGAGGAGCGGTACGGCGCGTTTGGCAAATAACGCTTTGCTCGCCGAGCCTGCCCCCCGGGGAAATTCACCCGTTGTGTGCGGCCCGCGCCCGCAAACCCCACATACGCATCCCACCTGTCATGCCACGATGTCACCAGCACTTGCTACGATTTGAATGTGCTTTGTTTTTTTAACTAATTTGTTTGTTTATTGTTTGTTGTTGTTGTTATCAATTTGTATTATTGTTATTATTACTTTCTTATCTTGTTAATCTTTAAATTTATATTAAAGCCTCCCCTTTCAATTATGAAATCGAGAGCTTTTTTTTTTTTGTTTTTTTGTTTTTTTTTTCCACTTTAGCGACGTTTCTCAGCTCATTCACGGTCGCACGCGAGAGGCTAGGCGGCCGGCTGCACCGGGCTCAGGCCACCGGGTGCCGTTGGCCTCGAGGCCGTCGAGGAATTCGCGCGAGTTGATGGTGGACGTGCCGCCAAGAACAATACGCACGCTAGGGGTGGAGCTGTTGATCTCGGCGACCAGCCGACTCTCCTCAAACGTAATGCCGCCAACCATGAACACAATAATGTCCTGCGGCCGGTCGGTGTCGCCGTCTGTGCCGCGCGTCCACGCCGGCAGGGGCTCGCTGGCCGCGTCTTCCCCCGCCAAAAAGGGGTGCGTGGCCTTCTTCAGCTTTCCCTTAAGCAGTGACGTCAGTGTGCGCTCCAGCAGCGGCTCATGCTGAGTGTAGACGTTCTCCGCGCCCTTGAGGCCTTTGAACCCGCTCTGGGCACGACTGAAAAAGCTTTCGGTTTGGTATATGTTTTCCTGGCGGAATGCGGAGCCGCCATATGTGTCAACCAGTCGCTTGATAGTGCTGATCCGGCTTTTAGGAATGGTGCTCGTGTGTTCTAACAGGCTCAGAAGTGGGTTCAGTGAGTAGTTGGAGTGATGTTGGTATCGCAGGCCATATAATGCCACCAGGCGCACCTTGATGTCGTCGTCAACGGGCAGCTGTAGCGTCTCCTGTATAGCCTTGAGGTCGCTGTTGTGCGAGTCATTGCACGCCAGCGACTGCTCCAGTTGCGACACTTCCAGCAGCTGCTGTTTTGATACCAGTCGCGACAGCTCACCGACTAGAGACACGTGCTTGCTGACGTTTCCGGATAGCTTACGAAACTCTGGATAATCCTCAACAAATCGTTTCATGTCGGAGATGCTTTCGATATTTTGGTTGGACTTGATTTTTGCCTGGTACTGATTCACGTAATCCTTGATAGTCGCTCCGAGATCGCCAAAGTTGAGGTACATGGACTTGCGGAAAAACGCGTCCTGGTCGCCAGAAAGCACTATTTCCTTGAGCTCCTTCTGAATGTCTGGTACGTTGGAAAGGTCCACTCTGTTGTTGTGAATGCCCAATAGTTCGTGCACCATCGCTTGGTACGTCCACGGCGTCAGCAACGGCGTCACCGGGTCGTTTCGTCGATCCAAGATCAAAAGTATCGGCGGCGTGTCTTGAGCCTTACTATTGAAATCAAACAAAGCCCTTTCCTGTTTGACATTATACTGGATCTCGGTGCCTAGCTTTTTGGCCATTGCACTGTTACGATCATATCGTATCAGTGGCCTGCGTTTGAGCGAAAGTAGAACTCCAGAAATTGCATCAACTGTTCGATTCAGGCTGTCGGCAGCCCAAAAGTCCGGGCCATTGCTTCCGTAGATAGTCATACTAGGTAGGTTGACTGAAAATAAGTCATTGTTGATCACGTAGTAGTCGGCAAACACTTCTTGAACTTTGGAAACCACCTCATGGTCGTCAGACTCGGCTAGCCGCTCAAGGGCGCTCTTTTTAATTGTATTTGTGAAGAATAGCTCATATTTGCCGTATTTTGGGTTGCGGAGTTCGTCGACAAGAAACTGTATTGAGTCGGAGGTTGGCCGCACAAAGACAATGGCGCCAAGATGGCGCATTTTCTCGCGGTTGGCATTGTCAATGCGGTCAATTAAATAGACCTCGTGTTTCAGAAGAAGCGACTGTGTTGTGCACAGAGAAATGATACCGGTCTGCCCAGAAAATTAGCATGAAGAGCCTCGCTAGGGCCATAGAGTGGGCTGTTACTTACAGTCTCCTGGTCGAGTAAGAGAATCTTGAGTTTCTCGCTGCCGACACCAATATGGCGAGTCTCGGTGCTTCCAACCATGCGTTCAACATAGCCATAACTAGCTTTAATGAGATCCATTGCAATTAAATGGAAAAAGAAACAAAAGAATAGAATTTCACGGTGTCCTTTGTCGTTCTGGCGTGGAGGAGAAGGAGGAAGGGAGAACTGGACAGGTTGGAACTTAACAAGCCCAAATGAAATTAAAAAAAAAAAAAATAAAAAAAAACATTTGCGCACAAATTTAAAACCTCGATAGTACCGCACAATCAACCCTTCGTCCTCACCACCACCGCCACCACCCCCCGATTAAAAAAAAAACCAGTCTTCTCATGCCCGAACCAGCCACAGAATACGCACCGCAGCCTCTGCGCCGCCGCGTTGGTTCTAAAACCATTATTACTGCTCGTCACCGAAGCTCAAACTCGCACTCGCGCCTCAACAAGCTCGCACCCAATACTACTGCTGCCGCTGGCCGGAACGGCGACTTTGAGCGATCCAAGAGCACGGAGGCGCTTTTGTCACTGCAGAACCGGCGCAGCTCAGAAACACACGAACACCGGCCTAAACTTGGTTTCCATCGCGGCTCTCGCTCATCGAGTCGCATTTCTGTCGGTCCAACAAAGAATGTTTATTATGGCCACCAGCCACGACGAACAACCGGTAAGGCCGTGATATCTATCGGTCCAGAAGATGATGATGAAGATGATGATGACGAAGAAGAAGAAGTTGAAGAGATTGACGATGATAACGAAGAAGAAACACAAGTACAAGTTCTGAGGTCACAACCGCAGCAACCATCAGGAGCAGCTGATAAGAAGCCAAGCTCAAAGTCAGCACGAGAGCCAATATCGAAACCGAGTCCGGAACCTGTAGCTACGCAGATTGAGTCTAAAGAATACAACTCCTCTGATGATAGCACTGATAACGACCCTAGCGACCGACGGATGCCCAGAGTTAGGCCGTCTGTTTCAATAGAGAGCCTGAAACCTAATACTAATTTTGTGAACTCACCAGTGCGGCCTCAAATCTCTAATGAGACGGTGCTAGCAGTAGCACCGTCATCTGTTCTCGGAGACCTCTCTATCAACGATTCTAGTGCACCCACATCCAACTCGCTTGATGAGTCATCTAGTGCCGGCTATAGTACGACCGTTGTCAGGTCACATTTTCTTGACAATGCCCGTATGTTTGACAGCCGGCAACCGCACCAGCGATCGCAGTCGCACAACCGCCTGGCACGCGCGTCAGCGCCAGTTCTGAGCAGAACTCAGTCGAGCGGCGGTGACTATGAGATCATGGCACGCAAAGCATACGCTTCGCCTTCGACAGCACTTACAAGAACGCAGCAAAAACTATGGCTGCAGCGCGAGAGCATTGCAGACCAGCATAACTTTGATCATTCGGGTGATCAGCACAGCATTGATAGCGTCGACAAGCGCGAGGAGGACCGGATATCTAAAGAGTACCATAATGTGACACGGTATGCCTCGCCGCTGCTGGACTCGATCAGACGGATACAGAATCGTATGACATCCACACCAAAACTATCAACCAATAAGAAGGGTGATATTTCGAATTCTAACGAGGTGCGCAAGCTTACTACTAGTGATGTGAATTCGTGGCTTCTCGATGAGAAAAAACACCCTTCTGGTACGCCAATTGCGTTTGAAAACCTGACGGAGGTTCTAGACAAATTGTGGCACATCCCGTACTTTGATGCAGAGGCACGCAAGGAGCTAGAAAAACAGAATCAGGCAAGTAATTCTGGAGATTTGCGGAACAATGGTGGGTCGCCGTCGATTCTGGCGCAGGCACAGCAAGCGCAACAGCAGCTGATGAATGCGCACCGTCAGCAACAACTTCTTATAGCCCGGCAACAACAAATACAAATACAGCAGCAGGAGGCTCAGCAACAACAACAACAACAACAACAACAACAACAACAACAACAACAACAACAACAAC